>JASVEL010013283.1:0-98314 GCA_032618575.1 Nicotiana noctiflora
TGTATAACTAGAGAATACATTTCATCTCTTAGCAAATATGCGCCCACCTGTATAACTAGGTAATAATTTTCATGTTTTGGATAAATAGGCGCCCACCTGTATAATAAGCGGAATAACTTTTCATGTCCTTAGAATAATAGGCGTCCACCTGGATAATAAGCGGAATATTTTTTCATGTCTTTATAATAATAGGCGCCCACCTGTATAATAAGTGGAATAATTTTTGCCATGTCTTTAGGATAAATAGGCGCCCACCGGTATAATAAGCGGAATAATTTTTTATGTCTTTAGAATAATAGGCGCCCACCTGTATAATAAGTGGAATAATTTTTGCATGTCTTTATAATAATAGGCGCCCACCTGTACAATAAGCGAAATAATTTTTCATGCTTTAAGATAAATAAGCGCCCACCTGTATAATAAGTGAAATATTTTCATGTTTTGGATAAATAGGCACCCACCTGTATAATAAGCAGAATATTTTTTTCATGTCTTTATAATAATAGGCGCCCACCTGTATAATAAGTGGAATAATTTTTGCATGTCTTTAGAATAATAGACGCCCACCTATATAATAAGCGGAATATTTTTTTCATATCTTTATAATAATAGGCACCCATCCACCTGTATAATAAGTGAAATAATTTTTGCATGTTTTTAAAATAATAGGCGCCCACCTGTATAATAAGTGAAATATTTTCATGTTTTAGATAAATAGGCGCCCACATGTATAATAACAAGAATACTTTTCATGTTTTAGATAAATAGGCGCCCATCTGTATAACAAGAGGAATATTTTCTTGAATCTTTACGTTTCAGGTCTTGAAACCAGTAACCCACCATAAAGTAGAAGGTTACAACAAGAGTTCTCAGTGAAAATTCAAGCTCGTGAGTCAAAAGAAAGATAAGACAGATCTTGAGAGAAGCGGCTTTCGAGCCTTGGTTGTCCCTAGCATAACACACTTGACAAAGAAAGTCGTATCCCCAGCGGATTGAGCAAAATGATGAACAATGGTATTTATAAAAGCAAAAGGCCAGTGTCATCCCGAAATTTGCGGAAGAAAGAAGCACTGAAGGAAACACAAGCCGACAAGAAAGCAAGGCGGCAAAAACAAGTTGAAGATAGATAGGATCTTGTGATCCGTAGGCTAGCCTGGCTTCTTGTTTTCTTTTTAGCACGGTGTAATAAGGAGATCAGTAAAGCCGTGCTAACGGCATCCAACAACAGTAACAACATAACCACAATCCCTTGGTAGTCCCAGCTCCGAAACTTCCCGAATTACATTGACCTGATTCTTGTTTATCCCAAGATATGTAGGAGGCCTCCCAAAGCAACGTCTCGATCAGATCTTTCAAAGTGCTTCACACAGAGTGCTCGAACGAGCAAAAATTGCTCGTATCCGCTCATTTATCTTTGCGCAAAAACTCTTCGTATTGCCGGGCAAAGAGGGGCAGCTACGAGCACGTGATTTTTTCCCTATAGGAGAATTACTCCTTCAAAATAAAATATTTTTATTTGTCTTGTGTGTGATTTTGTAAATTTTTGTGTTACTTATCGTATTTATTTGCATTTTTTCTTGTGCGTATCCTTTGTTGAACTAATATAAAAACACAAAAAATATGTTGCATACATTTAGGAATTAATCATGTATCTTTAGAAATTAATCAACCATAATTTATTTAAAAGAAAAATACAAAAAAAATGCATTTCGTGTTTTGTCATTGTGTGATTTTTGTTCTTCATTTGTGTGTTAATTGTTGGAAGTTGATTGGATTTTTGTAAACTTTAATCTAGGATTTTAGGTTTTAATTTAGGGAATTCATTTAAATAGGAATTAAATAAAAGAAGTAAAAGAAAAAAAACAAGGCATACAAATCAGACCAGGCCCAATACCAAAACAGGCCCAAACCCTGGCCAAAACCCTCCCAGTCCAAGCCCGATCCACGCCCAAATGACACCGTTTTGGTAACGTTCGGTGTGAGCTGTTGGATTACACCAATCCAACGGTCAAGATTAACCTTTCCCAACCTGTTACCCATCTCAACCCGATCCACTTACCCTAAACGACCCCGTTTTACTCTCATCAATTAATCAGAGCCGTTGAGATCATTTGATCCAACAGCTCGGATTAATAAACCCTGTTTAATATACCAAACAATCCCTCACTCCCCAAATACCACCTCTGTCTCTTTCAGAGGCGATGTAATGCCGTCGTTGGACCACCACCTTCCGCCTATTGAAAATTGCATCACGGCGGTTCTGGTAGGCCATTGACCTCCACTTTTACACCCTAGAACCCCCGTAACCTCCCCGTCCCAACCCCCGTACCGGTTTACCTAGAATCATCCCCGAATTTCTCGAATTTTTGTCTGAAGATTCGAGCAAAATCCTAATTTACCCCAATTCGCCCCAAATTCACATTAACCCCAATCCTGACCCCCTCATACCCTAATCAACCTTGGTTTCATTCGAATCAAGCCCAAATCACTTGAACCCCAACCTAAGCCCCAAGAACCCTAGAAGAGATTCGAGCCTGTTCGAAGATTTTGATGGTTCAATGGACCTTAGTCGAAGTGTTCTCAATTGACAACACTCGATTAAGGTTCGTTTGGCCTCAAAGTTTCAAGTCCGAACTATGTCCAAGTCTGTTTGTTTCTGATTTTTCATTTTTTAAGGTATTTCTTTTCTTTCTTCTATCTCTATCTATTTTATATTTGTTTGTTAGTTTAGTTGTGTTATTATTTTCATCTTTTTCGATTTTTTGTTAATTTTTCTGTTCTTCTCCTTAAGACCCTTTATTTGGTCGTTTGTTGCTTCTGATTGTTTGTCAAATGTGTTTGTTATAGAATACATATTCTCTTCGATTAATATCATCGAATAATTAGTTTCTTCCCTTATTTTGGCCCAAGAACTATGAATCACTGATTTGTATGTCGATTATTTGTTATTGATTATGTGTTGTAATTGATTAAATGAATATCGTCGATTAGTTCTATAGGTCTGTTTGTTAGAACAATGGACACTGATATTATTGACACTATTAAATTTGGTCCGAATCATTGTTTGAATTAGGAATTTGAATTGGTTATATGAACCTGTTTTAGACTGGTTAACCAACCTAGACTTTATTGATTAAGGAGAGTATTAGTTTAAGACAAACACATGAATTAACAGGCTGTGATTATGACTAAGTGGGAGGCTATGTGTTGTCAGGCACGCCTGAGTATAATATTCAGGCTGCCCACACCTGTTTCATTTAATGACAAAAAAAATAAAACCAGACAGTAGTAGCTGCTCAGGGAAGATAATGGAAAAAATACATTTCCTAATGGTCTAAGTGATAATACACGCTGAAAAGGAGTTTGTTATTGGTTATAGGGGGGGGGATCATAGGGAGATTTTAGGGGAGACTTGGAGAGTTTTGAAAAAACAGAGGGGAGTTCGGAAAGAAAAGGATAGACATTTGAGCCAAAAAATCAAGAGAGAGATTGAACATTTTTTGAAATAACTCTACTGTGCCATTGAAAATTCCTTTCTCTTTGTTGGTTTTTACTTTCTGAAATCCCTCTAGTTTGAAAAAGCATAAGTTCACTGTTTCATTAGATCCTTTAGTGATAGATGTTATTGGTTGACTGTGTTGACTATTGGGGTTCATTGCTGGTTGATTTGGTGCTGTGTTGGTTTTGAAATTATTCTGTTGCTACTGCTTGTCATATGTTGTTGACTGGATCTCATTTTTCTGCTTATTTGCAAACTCCAGGTACATTTTCGAACTTTATTTGATGTAATCAGTTTGAAGATGGAAATGAGAAATTATGACATAGGAAAAGATATATCCGAGTTCCATTTATTTTGTTATTGTTTGTGCCTTAGATCGTATGAATCCTTGTGTATTCTAGCTAATTTCAGTTTTGAACAATGTGATTCTCATAGTTGTACTTAATTTGGGACTGATAAATGTTGTCAAATTGAGTAGGTTATAAATCAGCTTTAACTTTAAATAACTATCCATGCATGGTAATACTCTTTGTGTTAAAAATATTTATTTTTTAATAAGCTAAGGCTAAATCAATGTTACTTTGTTATAGTTGTACGCAAGCCATGGATGTGTGTACGTTAGTTCTAGTCTGATAGAACTGTATTGAATCAGAATTCGTTTATATTAATTCAGATTGTTTTAATTTGGTTTTAATCATGGAGTGTAAGACTAAATTGATGTCTTCTCACTAGCATATGAATTCCGTAGTCATTAGTGTTAACTTGATTAGGTTTGAAATTCCAAGTTTGTGTTATTAAATATCAGACGAAAATTAGTGACTTCAAAGTAGGAATTTAGTTTTTCAATTAATCAAGTCATTACTGCTGTTGTTAAAGTCAATTCATGCTTATGTTTTAATCTTCATTTTTGAGTAATATTCACTAACAGATAAAGGAACAAGATAGTAGGAATCTAAAAAATGAAATTCAAATGGTAAGTATTTGATTAATTCGAGTAAGAGCATATTGATCTTTTGGTTACAAATATGGAATCCAATCATAAGAACTTGGGTGAGTGTTTAGGCGAAATAGTAGCCCATCCAGCTCCTGGGATTTGATCTAATGATCTTCCCATGTAGGTTGACAGATTTGGCTAGTCTCTTGCCGAGGCTCAACCTCTATGTTTAATGAGAATTTTGCCCGGCATGCAAATATTATGTGGGTTGGTTTCTTTGGACTCATGACACAAAATGGCAACTAGGTTGTTGACAAGAGGGGTTGCTCTGATGGTAAGCAACCCCCACTTCCAACCGAGAGGTTGTGAGTTCGAGTCTCCCCAAGAGCAAGGTGGGAAGTTCTTGGAGGGAAGGATGCCGGGGGTCTATTTGGAAACAGCCTCTCTACCCCAGGGTAGGGGTAAGGTCTGCGTACATACTACCCTCCCCAGACCCCACTAAGTGGGATTATACTGGGTTGTTGTTGTTGTTGTTGTTGTTGTTGTTGGTACTTAAATGGCGGGCTGTGGGTTTTAAGTTAGGTAGCTGGTTCAAACTAAAAGGCTCTCCCTTTTGTTTGGATCCGAGCTTAAATCGAAGCCCGAATTTACAATATTAAATAATTAAGACTTTTCTTTAATTAGAGGCAAATAATATAGAAAAAATTGTAGTTTACTTTAGGGTGGCTTTTAAATAATAAAATGAGCGAGCCTCGCCGAACGAAATATATAAATTGCGGGACTCTTATTAATTACTTAATAAAAAGTATACTTAGCATTTGGAGTGTGCCGTTTAGCAAACTTCACAGCCCTTCGCAAAGCTAAAAGACGCTAGTCACTTTAGGCGCGCCTTTAATAATTTTACCTTCAAAAATGCGGGTGCACATTTATGTGACTCAAATCTCAATGGAGTCGAAACGTGTTTATAACTACAGGTGCACTTGTGCAACGTGGTTCGAAACACATTTTCACGACGTTGTAAGTCTTTTAAAAAAAATAATAATAATACTAAAATCGGTTAAAAATTAAAATTTGCACATAAGTTAAAGCATGTTATAAATTAGATAAATAAGCCAAATATGACATTTGAGCAACCGTCTCGGGAATGCCTAACACCTTCTTCTGGGCTAATAGAATTCCTTATCCGGATTTCTTGTGCGCAGACTGTTAAATAGGGTCAAAACCTTTTACTCGATTCGAGATTTAAACCGGTGACTTGGGACACCATAAATCTCCCGAGTGGCGACTCTAAATCTTTTAATAAATAACGAATCCCGTTTCGATTGTCCTTTAATTGGAAAGACTCCTTTTTTTATTATACCCTTCACGGGACGTAGTAAAGTTCGGTAAATAGGAGGTGTGACAATTACTATGCTTTATTTTATATTTTGGGCAAACAATTATACTTTAATTAGTTGAGTAAATTTTAAATATCTCCGAACCTAAAAAATATAATCCCAATCCACACCAAAAAAATAATAATAAAATTGTAATATTAAATAGAAGTTTCCCACGCGATACATATGTGCTCCTCATCCCTATGTAATGAAATATTTATAATAAAATTTTATATAAATTATGAATTTATTCGATAAAAATTACTTTTCTTCGAATCATAATATTGCTTAAAATAAGCTAGTAAAATAATAGTACAGTCAAATCTCTTTATAACATATTTGTTTATTCCAAATATTTTTGAATATTATAGCAAAATATATATTATAATAGAACTTGAAATTAATTTTGAAAAAAATTAACTTTTATAGTGAATTGATATTATATAAAGATGATATTATAGAGATGTCTGACTGTAATATTCTAGTGTTTTAAAATTTTATTTGGTCATGATTGCTTAAAATTAAGGAGAAGATAGTGCTATTTTTTTTTCTAGTAAAAATAGTACTCCACTACTTAAAAAATTCGTAAAAAAAGCAAACTAGCAAATATAAAAAAAAAAAAATAAAGATTCAAAATGACCTTGTTTTCTTCTTCCCACTTAATTCCCACTCTCTCTTGCCCATACAAATTTTATTCTCTCTCTCCTCCATTTTCAACTGAATTTTTTCTCTCTCTTTATACACACCCACATGCCATTCTGATAAATTATTTAACTATATCTTACAAACACCTCCTGAATAATTTGATCTGAGTCAACATTGCTAGGGTTTATTACAAATTCTTCATAAACTTCAAATTCGTCGAATTCTCAAAAAAAAAAAAAAAAATAGAACTTTTGTTATTAAAATTTGTGGCTAATTTGATTCATTTCTACGAGAATCAATTAGCCTTTTTGTAAAATTCATATATAAGTCGCAATATATCGACATAGAAATTGAGACAAAAGGAGAAAAGATTTGATAATTTTAAAGTTTTTGATAATATTTAGGGGTTTTGATATATAGAGATATGATGGGGAGTGGATTACAGTTTAATCGGATTTTTAACGGTGAAGATCGGTTTTATAGTGCGGGGAAGTTTCGCCGGAATGTTAATCGGAGCTTTTCTACCGGCAGCGAGGATAATCTCCGGCGAGCTAAGAGTGATGTCGCCGTAAGTCATTCCCCGACGAAGCCGAAAATGAAAGTCGCCGCCGATGAGTCGCCTGATGAGCCGGTATCTGCCGGGCCGCCGACGGATGTTCTGCCCCCGCCGCTTTGTAATCTTCAGCGGTTTTTGAAATCTGTTTCTCCTTCAGTACCTGCTCAATATCTGTCTAAGGTCTTAATGAATTGTGCCTTTTTATCTAATCAACTGTTTAATTAATCTTTTTAAACTCTTTTATGGGTTTTTATTGAAGATTTAACTATCGTTTGTCGGTTTTTGATATGTGTTTTGGTTGAAATTGTTTGTGTTTGTATGGGTTATTCAAGTGTTTAAACGATTGGAGTAGTATAAAGTTGTACTCCCGCGCTCCTCTTTGGTTTGTCCGAAACTAAATAATACAGCCTCTTTTTAAATTTAGGAAAGTATGACTTCTGGATTTTTCGTACTCCTTTCCCGGGTGGGTAAGGTGTGGTAGGGACGCCCATACATGATTAGTTTGTGTTCTCTTGTGGTAGTCATTTCTGGTAGTTACTGTTTTAATATCATTACATGCATACCTGCTTATTGATGATATTTATGCCTCTTATGTTTAGACAATTTTTTGTGATGTATGCTGGTATAACTAATGCGATTTTTGTTTTTGTTTGCCTTTCTTTTCCTGCGCCGAGGGTCGATTGGAAACAGCCTCTCTGCCCTCTCGGGTAGAGGTAAGGCCTGTCTACATATTACCCTCCCCAGACCCCACCTTATGGGAATATACTGGGTTGTTGTTGTTGTTGTTGTTAAATTTAGAAATAATTTAACTCTAAACTTTCCGGTTTACAAAAATGTATAGGTTGTTTAAGATCACAATTCACAAGTTTCAGTTTCAAAGGTATGCTTTTCTTTCTCAAACTCTGTGCCAAGTCAAGGTGCATCAAATTGGGACTGAGGGAATAATACTTTAGTTGGTATTTTCACGGAGAATATAACTATTATTTGTAGTTAAGATTATAGGTTTGACCGAAAATGGTTGCATTAGTTTAAAGTTGTAATATTTTTACCGGATATGATTGAACTTAACTGTTGTTTATTGGGTTTGATTGAAAGTATTGTTGTTTATTGGGTTTAAGTAAAAGTTTAACTGTGTTTGTTGGTAAGATTATAGGCTTTGGTTGTAAAGGCTGTATTAGTTTAAAGCTATAATTTTACTGGGTATGGCTGAAAATTTAACTGTCGTCTGTTGGGTATGGTTGAAAACTTAACTTCTGTTTGTTGCTAAGATTATAGGTTTGATTGAAAATGGTTGTTATAGTTTAAATATATTGTATTTAACTGCTTTTATTGGGTTTGAATGGAAGTTTAACTGTTGTGTGTTGTTAAGATTATAGGTTTTGATTGATAATGGTTGTATTGATATAAATTTCTAATATTTTACCGGGTATGACTCATAATTTAACTGTTTTTATTGGTATGGTTGAAAATTTAACTGCTGTTTGTTCTTAATATTATAGGTTTTGATAGAAAAATGGTTGTATTGATATATATTTTTATATTTAACGGGATATGATTGATAATTTAGCTGTTGTCAGTAGGGTATGGTTGAAATTTTTATTATTTTTGTTGTTAAGAATATAGGTTTTGAGCGAAAAATGGTTGTGTTTGTAACAGACTACTATGAGGGGTTGGAGGACATGTGATGTGGAGTTTCAGCCATACTTTGTGCTTGGTGACTTATGGGAGTCTTTTAGAGAATGGAGTGCATATGGAGCTGGAGTTCCATTGGTGTTGAATGAAGGTGATAGTGTAGTTCAGTACTATGTGCCCTATTTGTCAGGTATTCAGTTATATGGTGACTCGACAAAGGCTTCAACAAAAACAAGGTATATATTTGCTTGGTTTCTGCTTCCACATTTTGGCTAAAACAATCGATGCTCACAATACCCCACTGAAGATGCTTGTTTTGTATTTCTTTGGTTTTCCGTGTACTCCTTGATGCTTATATCAGTTCCACAATTATTATTGTGTATATTTAGATTTAGGCTTTATAAGTAATGATTATTTGTTTTCACATGAAGTGCTGATACACAATAGTTGTGGCACTAATGCAAAATTGTGTCTAATACTCTCGGTCAAATTATCAGGACTCATTTAGGGAAAAGCTTTGGATGATATATTATTTGTGCCTTTCACATTCCTCGTTGTTGTTACTGAAGCATGTTTTGGGAGAAAATATTAAACACAATATTGATAAGAGAAGCAGTTGTATCTGCATCTTTTCAATAAAAAAGTGGATGGCAAAAAGTTCATTCCGCTTTGCAATGTCATAAAATTACCGAATGAGCTTTTGGGCGGATTTGTGGGTGATTGCTAATTTGCTATAATCCAAATTGGTACCCGATTATGAGTAACCAAATACTTCAGTCTTCTTTTTAGATGGCCTCTTTACATTGTTGCACATTTCTTTGGACCTGTATGCTTCTACTTCTGTAAGAGCTGTCTGATCAGCTACAGCTGCTCCTAAACCTTATTGTTACTATCTAACTTGGTGTTTGTGGATAGATGCAAAACCTATTGCACTTCACTAATTGAGGAGTCCAAAGAACACGTTCAACTCTTACCTTAGTGTATATAGATGGAAGTAAAACCTTTACCATCTCATTGACATATGAAACAGTGAATAAACTTCTTCTCTCACTTTTTATCTAGTACTTAGTTTATATATACTTACTGTATTCCTGATTTTCGTTTCTTTCAAGTCAATTATTATATTTTTAGTAAGAAATTTTTTGTCCCTTTCCCGTTATAATCCTTGTTGTCCTACAAATAGTGCCGTGAGTAAATTTATCTAGTAGTATGCCTGCATAACGATTTTTGCATGAATGAGTATAAAATTGTTGATTTACTTGGTGAATGCTTTTCCATAGGTTTCGATCCCTTCTCAACCTAATATTCACCCTCTAAAATGAACTTATTATTACCGTACTTGTAGTTCCTTCTTGAACAATATACGCTCAACATGCTTTTGTTTCTTTTTTGTTAAGAACCAAACTTCTTCTGTTGAAGCTGCTGTTATGCAGTCTCATGTACCATCTTGGTACTTTTTATAATAACTTTACCGTATGAAAAATATTCTTATTCTACTCTCTCTATTTCAGTTTGTGTGTCTTAGTTTCACTGCGCACGGAATTTAAGAAAAGTAATGAAGACGTTAAATCTTGTGGTCTTAAACTAAAAATGTGTGTAATGTACCTAAAATGTCATGTGGATTGTTGGAGTTAAAGAGTTACAATATTAAATATAGAAAAAGGTGTTCTTTTTGAAACAAACTAAAAAGGAAAGCAAGACATATAAATTGAAACGGAGGGAGTAAATATTGTTTTCCTGGATAACCATGGCGTCTGGGCCAGCTTGCGTGCACCTTGATTAATTCCACGGGGTACCCGCTACCTCCCATCACCATAGGTACTTGGGTAATTTTATCCACCAAGGCTTCGACAAAATGAGAAGAAATCACCAAGTGTTTTAGCCTCTGATGGAATTTGAACGTGAGACCTCATAATTTTTAACGCCACACCCTTGGGTGCTCTTTCTTTTAAAATAAACTAGCTCTATGTTAATGCTGGGTAATTACATTGAATAAACATTTGTACTTACCCAACATTTTGAGCTTTCGTACTCGGTTGCTTTCCTTCCCTTTATCTCATCTTATTTCATGCAATTTGCTTGCTCTATCCCATCTAAGTTTTTATATGTTAACCTATTCATGGTACTTTTAGTGAAATATGAATTAATTTGCCAAGTGCCTAATGAAATGGCGGATGTCACTTTGACACAGCTATTATTTGTTGTCAGTTTTTCTTTATAATGGTTGTTGTTTTTCCTTTTATTTTGATAAATCAAGGTCTTTTGTTAAAAATCACAGCAAGATGGTGTAACTATACAAAAGAAATTCCATGTGTGTTAGGTCTCTTGAAAATCTGTCCAACTTTCTATACAATAAGGAGCCTTCCTACTCCTGCGGGGTAGGGGTAAGGTCTGCGTACCTACTACCCTCTCCAGACCCCATTAGTGGGATTTTACTGGGTTGATGTTGTTGTTGTTGTTATTTCTATACAATAAGGAATTTCCTTTCTACACCAAAAGTATGAGTGGAATAATACGGAGCTTTTTCCCCAGTTTTTTTTATTTTAATAATAGGGAGTTTTTGACTCACTGCAATAAATACTTGACTCCGAGACTATAATTTGATTTCGAAATGGGAGTTTAGGATGTGGATATGTCCCTAGTTGCTCATTCAAGCAGTTGAATGAGGAACCGCTATCGTGTATTCCGAACTACCATAAAGTGAATATTAGTAAACGTGTTCAGTAAAAGAAATATTTGTATTATCAGAGTCTACGGAATGGATGTCCTAGTCATATTCAGGCAAGTACATCATTGCTATTCCATCTATTTTTATTGGTCAGCACTGAACCAGGCTTCTCAGTTGTACTTTGCCATGCTCTCTCTCTCTCTCTCTCTCTCCTTGAACCTGCCTTTCCCTATTCACGATGTGTTTTTTCTGCTTTCCAAAATAGGAGCAGAATATTTCGTCAAAGGCTATGGAATTTTCAATTTTCCACTCTTTCTTCTGCATGCATCTTTCTGATGTATCATCGATACCATTCTGCTCTTTCCTAAGACATTGTTGATTTCAATGCGCTCCTTAGCTTGTACATGGATGGACAGGTGGGGTATAGCTTGCAATTGTGTATTATGAGTGTGTTTGTGTTGTAAATGTGCATCATTGTGTCTCTTTACTACCCCCTCACCTCCTCTTTTCTGAAAGGGTCTGAATCTTGAATTGAAGTTGTTTAGATTTTGTATGAGTAGCTTTAAGAAACTATAATATTGACTTGCATTTTCTTACACAGTAGGCGACCAGGTGAGGAAAGTGATAGTGACTATTTCCGGGATTCTAGTAGTGATGGAAGCAGTGACTCTGAACATGAGAGACATTGCTTGAATTATACAAGGGTGCAGCGGATGTATCATAGCCAAACAAGTGAAAGCTCCCTTAGTATTGACCGGTTATCATTAAGAGACAGAAAGGCTACCTTCCAAGAAGGATTTTCAAGTGATGAAGGTGAATCTGGGTCTTCTCAGGGTGCCTTGTTGTTTGAGTATCTTGAGCATGGTCAGCCTTATGGCCGTGAACCTTTGGCAGATAAGGTTGGTGTTTCCTCCCTCTTCCTCAAAGTACTCAACTTTTGTGTCTTTCATCTATGGGGACTGGGGAGTAATGTATAAGTTACCCTGCTTGCTTCTTTATTATATCTCATATTTTCTTTGATGTTTCTTGTTCTGTAGATATCTGATCTTGCTCAACGTTTTCCGGAATTAAAAACACTGAGAAGTTGTGATCTCCTTCCTTCCAGTTGGATCTCTGTAGCCTGGTATTTCTTTTTTCTTTGCGCATATCATAGGAGTGTATACTTTTTGTATCTTGAATTGTAATGTATGTCTCTCTTGCAGGTATCCAATTTACCGGATACCTACTGGACCAACTTTAAAAGCTTTGGATGCTTGTTTTCTGACCTTTCATTCTCTTCATACACCCATGACAGGTATCTGACAGTTTCTACCCTAGTTTGCTTTTGTTTTTCTGTTGGATATGACAACTACTGCTCATAATGTAATGTGGTGTTTTTTGATGTTTGTCTATATATTTTGATCTGTATTAGTATGTGATATTCATTTATTTCCTTTATCTTGTTGAGAAAAAAAGAAAGAAAATTATTCTCTGTCAAACAAAGAATAATTGACTGTATCAACTTGTTAGATTCATTGCAATCAATATATTTTACTCATTTGACCCGGTAATAAGGGTTCAAGAAGCTTCCACAATAGCTATATAAAAGAAACAATCCATGTGAAAGTTGTGTAGCGAAGTCTCCTCTTCCTTTTTTTAAAGTTATTCCGGGCTCGCTGAAATGAAGTGGATTGGAGATTTTCGTTTGTCTCAAAATCTTTTATTAGGAATAAGAATATAATATTCTTTGAAGCACTGTATTGTGTATCTTGAAGTATATAGTCTGAAAGGAATAGAATGGCAAGAAATTGGAAGTTCCCATTGGTAATTTGGTATTGTTAAATGTGAGGTTAGAACAAGACTTAGTTTGTGTGATACAGTGTTTGGTTTGAATGACTTACGCATCCTGAAATCGATTTCCTCCAAATTTTCAACTTTCTCTTCAGTTGATTTTCCCATGTCGTCCAGGAAAGAACCGGGGCGTTAATATGTAAAAAAAAATTAGTCGTGAAAAAGATGTCCACCTTAATTCATTTAACTCTTTTCGAGCATGTTAGAAAGTCAATCTCTTCTTGATTTAGGTTTTGTTATACATGTGCATCCTGGTGAACTAATTAGTCATGACTGTAAAAATGTTTACCTTGGCATTAAATATAAAATCTGCTCTCCGTTTACGCTGTGTGGACAAATACTATGGACCTCGAAATGGTAACATAACATGAGGTGTGTGTAGGCATATTCCCTAAAAATGGTAGGTCACTAATAATTTAGGCTGAAATTGTTCTATCTGGTGAAGCATGTATTAAGAGTAATGTATGTTAAATAGCCTATTGTGGGTTACTTTTGGCATTTAACTAAATTTGTTATGTTGCGAGTGAGTTGTTGAAATTGCACATGGATTTTGTGCAGGAAGTGAAAGTGCTCATCCTGCAGCGGTAACATGTCCGAGTGATATGGATCCGGTCCCTAAGATTCCGTTGCCTGCTTTTGGCCTTGCTTCATACAAGTTTAAAGCCTCACTTTGGACCCCAAATGGAGGATCTGGAAGACAGTTAATGAGCTCGCTCTTGCAGGCTGCTGAAAACTGGTTAACGCTGCTTCAGGTCAATCACCCAGATTTCAGTTTCTTCTGCCAAAGGTGAAAACTAGAGTCTCCTCAGCCTGTGTAACCAAAGCCCAGAGAACCAATCTGTGCAGCTGTTGATTTTGTGAGGACTCGCTCTAATCTTAAGTTATGATTCTGGTATCTATATTATGAGGCCAAGAGAAATATAAAAAAAAATAATAAAGAAAAGAAGAAAGAAATGAAATAGTAAATGGATAAGCAGCCCCCAGGCAAGGGTTGAATACTGATTGGAGGAGCGGAAAATAGTAAAGAAACAAACTGAGGTTTGAGTGAAGTTATGAACAAAAGATCGGTAACAGATGAGCAGATGAGTAATAATGCCTGTTTAGAGATCAAAAGACAGTGAAAAAAAACAAGAATATTAAGCTGGCACTATAATGCTCCTCATTTTCACTTTATAATAGAGTTAGCAGGCTGTGTTTTACTGCCCTGAATTTGTAGGCGTGTTATTTATATTAGCATCTAGCAGATTTTGATAGAGCTACTATGGTGGTGAATGTAGCTTCCCCATGTACATTATCTTTTTAATGACTTTATTTGGTAGTAATAATAGACTATTTAGGTATAATTCTCTCCCATGTTTATTCTTTTTCGGTTTTCTGGCAGTTCAGTGTCTCTTATTTGTTGCTTGCTTTTCTTTCTGGTATGTTCCTGGAGCTAAAACTAAGCAATTGATTGTTGGGATGTCTTCTTGGTGCTGGTTAACAGTCGAAGGCGTTTGCCTGTTGATGAAGCGATTGAAATATAGATCGATTAGAATCGTATGGAAGACAATATGGTATTATCCACTTGGTAGCTTTTCAAGTATATATGCTTCTCTTGGTATGTATGCTGTTTTTCTTTACTCTTAGCATCTAGAAGTAACTTAAGGTGGGAGACTACATAGCAGGTTATGTATATATTACTAATTCTTTTTATTGTGATGGGTAGAGCCAGAAGAGTTCTCGAGCCGAAGGTCTATCTGAAACAACCCCTCTATCTGCATAAGGTAGGAGTAAGGTCTGCGTACACAATAACCTCCAAATCCACTAGTAAAGTCTGCGTATACATTAACCTCGAAATCCACTAGTGGGATTATACTTGAGTATGTTATTGTTGTTGTTGAGTAGAGCCGGAAGAGTAAATCTTGTGTGATTTCAGTCATTGCTGAGTATCTCTCGTTAGATATCATTAGCTTCAGATCCTTTTAATAGATAATTAGGGTTGTAGGAGAGTCCTTCAAAAAGTATGTCATAGTCTTCACATTGGATATTGATTTTGGCACCGCTTGGTTTGGTGAAATGGTTGGAGCCATATAATGAATAACTTTTTGATAGGGAGCGTTTTATCAGAGTGTCTATACAGCGCAAATCATGATTAGTCGCGCAAATCATGATTAGTCGCGCCAATGAGTTTCTATACCATTGCTCGATATAACTTTGTGCGTTAGTGTCCTATTTGGTCTCGTATTACTTTAATTTTTAATCTAGTATCTGGATGAACAATCCTAATGGGAAAAAGATCCAGTCAAGTAGAATTCATCTCAACCATGAGTTAGCTTATGTACACATGGCATGAATCTAAAGGCCCATTGAAGATTACTCGACGAAATTCTACTTGACTAGATCTTTTTCCAGCATATAATGAGGTGTTAATAACACTAGCTAATTAAATTTTCTGTATCCTATCATAGGATTCCTATGTAACACGACTTGTTTTTCTTCATTGTGACTTTTTCAAAAGTAAATTTACTGATTATATTTCGAACAAGGACCAAATGAAGCGCATTTTAGGAATTGTTTGAACAATATGGCCTTTTCTTTAGGATACTTGTTAAACTCTGTCTCCCTTTAGCTCAGTGGGTGAATTTCGCCTTCAAAAGTAGTAGGTGGATGTGTTTTTTTCTCAGACAAATTTAACCTCCCGGACTAACTGGAGAAAAAGTAGAAAGTGGCCTAAATATGCAATTTGTGCAACTGCCTCAATTTGAGACTGAGTTTATTTCATGTTTGATTGGAGTAAAATTGTGGTATATATAATTAATCCCGATATTGTAGAATTTTTTTTATACCTATAGTAGGGTGTGATAACTAATCATATGATAGTTAATTCCGAGATAATTAATCATGGGATAACTTGTTTCCAACCTAACGACCCCTAAGGAAGTAGAGTGTTGTGAAAGAATTCCGTCTAGTGTTCATACTTCACTGTCACGAATTGTTCAAAGCCTCTTCATTTTTCAAACAATTACACTCTTTAACCACCGTTTCAATTATACACTTAAAACCAGCACAGAAAAAACTAGATTTCACGTCATAAAATCAAAATATGAAAAAAAAGGAATATTTATATTGTGGATGAGATAATTTATCAAGCTTCCTTCTCCTTGAGCTTATTTTCTAAAGCCTCAGAACAAAGCTGCCCCATTTTATGGTAAAAACCAACCATATCAGAAAGTTGCTCAATTGACATTTTGCCAAGAATAGCTCTAGCCATTTTCTCCCTTTCTTCATTCATCTTCAATATATTCATATATGCTGATGCATTCCTCACTGTTGCCCCCATTTGCTTCAACCTATTCTCTTGTTGTAGACTCAGTGCTGTGTTTGCCTACATGCCATGCGCAAAATCGCTTGGAATTTAGAGTCAGTAGGTTCAAATTTTTCATAATAAGTATGATTTTATTATGTGTATACTTTCACTATATTGTCTTCGATTTCGTAAAATAAGTGTAACTTCTACAAATTGATATTATAATTTTTTCACACAATCGGATTACCTAAAAGATAACTCAGGTAATCAACATAAAGGAATGGAATTTGTAATATGAAAAATAATACATGTTACCTGTTACAATAAGTTAAAATATATTGATAATAAAAAAAATCATTGAGCTTTTGTGTGTGTGTCAGTCTTGTCATATGTTAATAATCACTCAGAATTTAGAGTCGGTGAGTTCAGATTTTCGATAATGTGTACGATTTTATTATGTTTTTTACGTTAATTATATCGTCTTTAATTTCATAATATAAGTGTAACTTTTACAGATTGATATTATAATTTTTTATACTATCAGGTTACCTAAAAGATAACTCATGTGATCAACATAAAAAAGTAAAATTTGTAATATGAAAAATAACAAAGGTTACTTGTTAGAACAAGTCAAAATATACCGATAATAAAAAATAGCTAAACTTGTGTGTGTTACTCTTGTCATGTATGATAAGCATATTAATAATCAGTTCAAGAATGATTTATAAAGAAATAGTAAATTGTATTTACCTCAAGAAATTCAGCTCCTGGTTCAAGCTCAGACTCTTTTTCTGAAATTCTCCCACGTCCAGTGCTGTACATATTCTTTGCTATTGAAAAACTTCGAACAATACTCTTTCTCTTGCTTTCCAATGCATGATTAAACTTTACACCTTTTGGTACATTTCCAGAACCATTAAGCTTCTTCTCATATGCTATTACTGCTTTGACAAATTCCTACACATCAATCAAAAAAGTTGTGTAAGGATGTGGAGTTTCGGGTTTGAGTCTTGAAAATTGAGTTTCTTTGGTAAGTGCGCTAAAATACTCCATAGCATACATTTAGGCTGAGAATCTCAGAACATCAAAAGGCAGCCCAGTGCACAAAATATTCCGTATGGGGAAGAGCTGTGCCCTAAAAGGATTTGATATAGGTAACCTACCTTGATGCAAGCACCAGTGATTGATTCTACTGTTCGAATCCGTGACCTATAGGTCACAAGGAGACAACTTTAGCATTGCTCCAAGACTCCCCTTTAGTGGGTTCCAAACACCAGCAAACCCATTATATTCTCATAAATGGTGTCTGGAGAGAGTAGTATTTACATAGACCTTACCCCTACCTAGTGAGGGTAGAAAGGTTGTTTCCAATAGACCCTCGACACGAGAGTATGTGTGTGCGCCGGAGGGGGAGAGGGGATAAGTAGTACTAAATAATAACAATAAAAAATACGGTGACAGAAGCAAACTAGATCACATAACGTAATAAAGATGTAATAAAGATTTAATTAAGAAGATGCAGGAACATGAGTACAATTAAAACTACTGGTACGAAAAGGAGAAACTTTCAATCATCTACTAACCTTTTACCTTAATCTTCAACCTCTACACTTTTCTATCAAGTGTTATGTACTTAGTAAGGTGAAGTCGCGTCATATCCTGTCTAATTATTTGGTTCCAAACACCAAATAATTAAAAAGATGTCTGTTCAGAATTGACCTAGTTTCACTTCCATAAATTTTTGTGGTTAAGTTGATTTTAAGTTCTAACTATACATTTGATTTTGTTGTATGTATCCTAAAAACCCTTGTCTGTATTTCTCTAAATAATTTACACAAAACATTATTTAAGCCCAGCATTTGTTCACGTATCAAACCTTACTTTCTATACTATCTTTTCATTAATTTCTTTAACACTTTATGAGCATTAATATCAGCCGCCTGATTTGATCCAAGTCTTGTTGACATAATAGCTGTATTCTTGCAACAGGACATAGACAAGTGGCCCATGTAATTCTATCTACTTTTAATACTACTTGTTTTATTTAATGACCATTTGGTATATCTGTCATCTACTATCCTGACTAATCCAGATTCTCGTCGTGTAAGGTTTATTAAATGGGAAAAACACTTCCTATCAAAAGTTTCTTCATTCAGAATCAAACACGAGACTTCTATACTAATGCAAAAGGACATATATATATATATACAAAAATGGCAACCCAGCGTTCGTGAAGGGTCTGGGAAAAAACTACACACCAAGGGGAGAAACTTTTATTTTGTGCCCCACACAACTGACATTAATCGTGTGAGACCTCTTTTTTGTCTCATAATTTTGTGGACTCAAGGAGTATGATGTATACAACCTGCCCTAATGCAAGCATTAATGGATGCCTATGTTGTTCGGATTCTCCAAAAATGTCTTCGTGTACATGTCGGGTCCTTCAAAAGTAGTGTATTTTTGGAGATCCGACACGGGTGTGTCAGTATTTTGAGAAGTCCGCGCAACACAGATGGCTATTTCCATAACTTAAACCCATAACTTTTAGGTCATACAAAGACAACTTTACTATTTGCAGCTCGGTCTTAAAGGACAAACATACAAAAGTAGCCAATATACATCAAACTTTAGAAAATCTATTTTTTAAACACTTAAATATATGACATTAGCAAGTTGTAGTTAAATAAATTACCTGGTAAGCCATAGCACATCCTGGATAATCAAAATCACCAGAATCTTGACCTCTCATACGTTCAGGATGAAACTGTAATCCCATAATAAACTTTCCTTCTTCAGGATTATAAGCATCTGGATCATAAAACCCTTCAATTAATCCATCATTAGCAAAAGCCATTGGCACAAATCTTTGTGCTAATTTCTTTACTCCTTGATGATGATAACTATTTACCCAAATCTCCATTTTCTCATCTACTAATGAATCTTTAAACCATTTTTCCAATGGTGTATTTTCCACTATTTTCACTACATGTCTATGTCCATCATAATTTTCATAATTCATATGAACAACTTTTTCTTTTTCTTTTTCTTTTTCATAATTTTTGGACAATTCTTTTTCTATATCTTGATATAGTGTACCACCACAAGCAACATTAAGAACTTGTGATCCTCTACAAATTCCCAAATAAGGTATATTTCTTTCGAGACAAAGTTTTGCTAGCCCGAGTTCAATTGAATCCTTTTCCCGATCAATTGTCGTGTCACTGGCATGTAGTTTCTTGATTTCTTCTAGTTCTTCTTGTGAAAATCCAGATAATTCAGCATCATAAAGTGATGGATCAATGTCTTCTCCTTCACATAATACAACTCCATGAATTGGTTCAAAGCTTTCTAATAGCATGTGTACACCACTAACTCGCGGTACTATAACAGGCGCTGCTCCATAACTCACTATCAGATCTAAGTGATATTCACCTGTGGACGTTCAAGATATAATAAGAGCGTATTATTTCTTATAGCTTAAGATGCTAGATAAGTCTATCACAAAGCTCAACAAACGTCCAATATTCAATTCTCAAGGACACTGATTATTAAAATGATTTTTCATGTATCTTGTTCATCCAGACCACACGTGAGGGAGCGTCTGTCTATTGAAGAAATAATTAAGTAAATAAAAGTATATCATTTAATTATTTAAATTTTTAGATGAGTTAGACCACACAATTCAATAGTCGAATGTTATCTAAAGCACAAAATTTAGTTACTGCTTATGTATATAACATGTATTGATACATCTTTATTTCTCAAATTTGATATTTATATATACAGCTTTTATCCTCTATGCTAAAATGCTAAATCTCACTTTAAGCTTGAAAAGAATATTGAGTTTACACATGGATGATTCAATTAAAACAATTCTTAGCAACACTAATTATCATGAGATCAGAAAATAAATGTCGAAATTTTTCAATAAACAAAACAATTCTTACCACTAGAATCCCTCTTTTTTCCAATTCAGTTCTTCCACCAATTAGGCGAATGTGCGCCACACTTTTTAGTTATTGGAAGAACCCAAGTACTCACTTTTGGATTCAGAAAACAACTCTCGGACATCTTTCATAAATTGAATCAACAACAACAACGACCCCAATGAAATTAACTAGTTGAGGTCTGGGGAGGGTAGTTAGTGTATATGCAGACTTTATCCCTACCCGAAATTTTCCGAAAGATACTCGGCTAAGAGAGAAAACAAACATCTTTCATCAATTGAATCAAGAGAGAAAATAAGAACGAGAGACTTACCAACAAAATCAACAAACTTGTTTTTACGAACAGTTCGTCTGGAGACGATAAGAACCCTAGGAAGAATCATAGATAGATCTGGAGCCATCTCTATACTTCAAACCCGAGAAATTAATTATAGAGAAGAAAAAAGAATCCACAAAGATTATACTTATTTACTGGATTTATTTAATGAATTTATATGATTTTTGTAGCTTTAAATCTTTCCAAAACTTGAAATATAAGACTATGAATAAGGACGTGATCACAACCAAATTTTTAAGTGTGTATATTTATGAGCGACAGATATATATAGGAGTAAATCATGCAAGAAATATTAATTAAACGAATAGGCGCAATCCAGTCGCCGCATAAAACAATATGATGTTTTTTTTCTCTCTCTTTCCTTTATTTTATTTTATTTTTTATTGAGTTTAGTATTTGTATTTGGGCCCGATTAAATTCACACCAGAAAGTGAAGAAACGACACCTGGCAAACACTTTAAAGACCTGCTATTTAGGATTAGTCAATATGTTATGAATTTAAGTTTTTTCCATTCAATTTTTCGGGACAAAATGTCTTAAATTGTTCTGAAGTTTGAGATTTTTAGTTCAAAATTTAAAATAAAATAAGTACTGACTAATTTCTAAATAGCAGCTCTTAGAACAGTTGTTTGTGTACTTTTTCCCGCAAAGTCTCAAATTGGTGATAAATGCTCTATACCGAAGGTGACATCATATCCAACACTCAAATTCGAGACATCTTATTATGGACGAAGAAAGACTTATCGTAATACCATAATCTTCTTTTGGTAATACTACGATTGTTTAATTTCATTGGTTGGTGACATATTATTGTATTTCTAATAATGTAAAATATAGTTTTTAAGCATTATCTAAGGATTAATCCAGAAGTCAAAGCATTGAATGTACGCTGACGTGGTGGTGAATGTATCAAAATTTGAAGGATCTTGACGAATATGCCACATAAGATTTTAGAGGGGTTTGAATTTTTAGGGTTTTCATATTTATACAGCCATTTTTGCATCTAAAGACGTGATTTAACGTTAATGGAGTTCAATAAAATCATAGAATATCAGGGTTCGAATTTTATCGGAGACAAAAAAAAAAAAAATTACAAAATTATATGTATTTACTAAACTTTGATGGACATGGTTAACCCGATAAAATAGTCGTGATGCGTGTAAATACTCAAACACTACCATTGTAAAGCGAATATTTACTACAGTATTATTTATAGACTTTACTTAAATGTTTTTTTTTGTGTGTGTGTAGTCAATAGATATCTTTGACACAGTGGATCTAGTTAATTCTACAAAATTCTTAATCAAGGAAATTCAGGCAATAGAATGGCCAAACATGGAATTAACCACTCAAAGGATTGATTTCTATAAATTTACAAACTATGATATTTTCACCGCGGTGATTATTCTGACAGATTAGATGTGTTTTCAGATTTCAATGTGATGGATAATGTCCTTCAATTGTAATATTAATTGATAATTCTCCTTCGATGGAAAATCTAGTATTTTTTTTTAAAGCTAACAAAACTTATGGTAAGTAAATGAGCCATAATAAGTTAAAATTAAAAGAAGAAATAAATACTTGCATTAATAGCTCAAGTAAGTAAATGAGCCACAATATGTTTACTACATAGCAATTTATGCAAATTCTGAACTGTTGCCTTAAATTAAAAGTTGCCTGCGCAGAATATGATAGAGAGGTCTTTAGTTTTTAATTACGAATTAGATCAATTATTCCAGATATAATTACATATAAATAAATTATCCTGTTACGTACTTATCTAAAGTGCTAAACTCCTCATGCCCATGATATTCATGAATTAATTATATTAATGTGGTTATGTGTTGTCTTTTTAAATATCATAAAATTTCAACTGAAGATAAGGCACAACGGAAAAAAAATAGAAAGATACACAACCACCTTCATTGACAAAACTATTTATATTTTAATTTTTTTGGTAATTAGCCATTCGTTCTCCATAATTAGGACGATCGATTTTATGGTCCGTTATAATTGTTTTTGTTCCAGTTATATAATCACCTAACATGAGAGTGCACTGTCAAATATAATGCACGAGATCAATAAATAAAACATAGTATGAGATTTTGGTAGATACTTTTAGGGATCTTTATATACCTAAATATTATTGGAAGTTTTATTATCCTAAATATCCATATTCAGTTAATTACCCGGCCTAAACAAATTTTATTTATAAAATATGTAAATCCATCTTAAAAAGCTCCAAATCTATTACGTATGTATTCAATCAAGAGATTTACTTACATTATTTTCCTCTTTTCTCTCCTCTCTCCGCCCTTCTCTCCGGACTGAACTTATATTTAAGGATTTAGAGAATCTAATCCCTCAGATCTTGCATAAACCTGAAATTGCTCAAAGAATAACGCTATTTTTTTTTTTTTTTTTTTGCTCAAAGAATAACGCTATTTATTTTCTTTCAGATATCGTAATGAAGTATGAAGCATTTTGACTGATCATAGAACAGAAAATAGAGGGAAAATTATCAACAATACTCACAAAAGTTTTCAGTATTTTTGGATTATACAATTAATTATATATTATACAACTTTCTGCAATTTTCATTCATTATTTCTACCCAGTTTTATATATAACTACAATATCATACAACTTAAATACAATTATTTATATAAATTTTATGCAATACGTCTTTTGTATATTTTATATCTGATTTATATATAGTAAAAACAAATTTCATACAACTAATTATCTATTATACAACTTAGCTACAACTTTCATACATTATCAACAGTGTTTAAAAGGCGGGGGCGTGAGGCGAGGTGTTTTACGTCTGACGAGGCGAGGCAGGCGTAAGCCCTGAGACATGGGGTGCAAGTCCCATAGATCTTCAAATTTTACTGATTTAAACAATTTTAAGATAGTACAAAATAAAAAAATAATTATAAAAATTAACTAATATCATACAATTATAACAAATAATCTATTTAAATATTTATAAATTATAACTCAACTATGAATAATACGAAAAGTATGACATATATCATAATATGCAAATTAGTTGCAACGTCGTTACAACTCAATAATCAAAAGTAATGTATTCAATACGAAATCTTATATGTATCTCTTAAGGAGTAATGACTCTTGAAAGAATTTTGATATTATAATTTGATATTTTTCTTAAAATACTCCTTTTATTTAATATGCTTTCAATTTGAAAGAGAATTTGTATAAAAACATAATTCATAATTTAAATATGATTCTCTAGCATCATTTATTTTTAAGTTTCAGCAAGTTAATAAAATGACACATAAATAACCATATAATACCATAATAATTAATTATTTGTAAGTAGTTACTAGCTAATATTGAGTTATTAAATTAATAAATATTGTATCTCGTAAATGAGATAAAAATATTTAGAAAAATAATTATAAAAAATATATGGACTATTATATATAGTAAAGACATAATACAAAAGTTAATAAATAAATATCCTTTAAATGAAAGATTTATTTAAAATTACCTATCGTAGCAGTCTTGGTGGATAACATGCTATTTATTTTAATTATGACATAAAATACTCTTAACTTAATAATTTATGATTAAAAAAAGTAATTTTGAATAGTCAACGATTTATTAAGCAAATTTGAGAATTTATAAGGTTATTTACATTGATATGCATAAAGTTCTATGTGACGACCCAAAGGGTCATCACTTGTTTTATTAATCATTTCGAGCTTCTAAGGTCTTAAAAACCTCATTTATAGTTGCCTCGATTTTCGTGCACAGTTCGGGCGTGAAGCTGGAATTTTTTTATGTTGAAATATGTGAAATATGTGAAACATTTGATGAATTTTGATATTAATATTGATATGGTTGACTTTGGTCAACATTTTTGGTAAACGGACCCGGACCCGTGATTTGACGGTCTCAGAAAATCCGTAGAAAAATATGAAACTTGGGCGTATGCCCGGAATTGAAATCCGAGGTCTAGAACCCCGGTAAAAGAATTTTTCTGTTAAATTGTTTTCTGAAAATGTTTAAGGAAAATGAAACTGAATTTTTATTAAAAAGTACTGGTATCGGGCTCGTATTTTGGTTCCGACGCCCGGTACAAGTCATATATATTGGTTAAGCGCTTCCTGTAAAGTTTGGTTGAAAACGGACGTCGTTTGACGTGTTTCGGCCTTAAATTGGAAATTTTGGAAATTATGAAATTTGAAAGAATTCTTGAGTTTTAAGGCTCAATTCATTGATTTTGATGTTACTTTAGCGATTTGATCGCGCGAGCAAGTTCGTATGATGTTTTTGAGTTAGTGTGCATATTTGGTTTGGAGCCCCGAGGGCTCGGGAGTGTTTCAGAGGTGGTTCGGGGTGTTTTTGGATTTGAAAACACAACAGAAATTCTGCAACTTCTGCACAGGGATTTTGTTCTACGCGATCGCGGCCTCATCCACGCGATCGCACTGCATTGGCCAGTCCTTCTACGCGATCGTAGTCATGTTCACGCGATCGCATAGGCCAAATAGGCTGCCTGGTGAATTTCCTTTACGCGATCGCAGCTTCCCTCATGCGATCGCGTAGCTTCCAGTCATTTCTCTACCCGATCGCAGCCATATTCATGCGATCGCATAAGAGGCCAGTCTTTCCTCTACGCGATCGCAACCCAATTCACGCGATCGCGTAGGGTAATTTCGCCCAGTGAATTCTTCAGCTCAAAAACAGAACACTTACGGGATTTTATCCCATTTTCACAAAACTCTCTCTTCTCCACAACTTCTTGGGGCGATTTTGAGCGATTCTTCATCAAACTCTTGGGTAAGTGATTCTTAACTCTTTTTCTTCATTTTCCATCAATATTATTTGAATTCCTAAGCCTAAATAGGTGTAAATCGGTAGAAAAATTGAGAATTTAGTATAGTAAGTGTTTTCAAAGAATTTGCGATCTAGAACTCGTTTTGGAGTCGAACTTAAGAATAAATTGTATATTTGAACTCATGGATGATTGGGTGAACTTATTTTGGTTCGAAACTTGAGTTTCGATTATGTGGGCCCGGGGTCGATTTTTACTATTCCGGGCAGAATATTGTAAAAATCATATTTAGCAATATGAACTAGTTTGTTAAGTAGAATTGATGATATTAAATCAATTGTGTATAGATACGATTGGATTGGAGCCAAATTCGAAAGGAAAAGGCATTGCTACGGATTGAATCGTTCGTAAACTTTCGAGGTAAGTGTTTGTTCTATCCTGGTTTGAAGGAATAGGAATTTAGTTGTGTATGAATTGTTGGTTAAGAGTTATTGGTGTCACACCGGCAACGGAGATAAATTATTGAATTTTTATCAATTATTGGTTCAAAACCGGTAATTATAAATATTGTTGATGAAGAAAATATTGGTTAAATGCCGGTAATATATATATATATATATGTATATATATATATATATATATATATATTATATATATATATATATATATATAATAGGTGAGAGACCACCTATATATTAATGAATTGGGATCGTGTGGCGCGCCGACCACTGATATGATAAGAAATGGGATCGTGTGGCACGCCGACCACAAAGTGATTTAAAATCTTGGCATTGGCCATAGTTGCCGGTAGCCTATTGATATATTTGGGAGCGGGTGGTACGCCTACCACAAGGTATAATTTATTGATACAATTGGGAGCGGGTGGTACGCCTACCACAAGATATAACTTATTGATATAGTTGGGAGCGGGTGGTACGCCTACCACAAGATATAATTTACTGTTATAGTTGGGAGCGGGTGGTACACCTACCACGAGATATGAAATGAAAAAGGAATTGAGACATGAAAGTAAGATTTATTCTGTTGACTAGATTACTCTGGATATTATGAGTTATTGACTGTTAATTCAGAGTAGAGTCTTTCCTTATAAAATGTTTTGTATATGTATATATATTTCAACTGTACAGGTTTATGTGGGTGACTGGCCTTAGTCTCGTCACTATTTCGCTGGGATAGGCCAGGCACTTACCAGCACATGGGGTCGGTTATGCTGATACTACACTCTGCACTCTTTGTTTGCGCAGATACAGGTTACGGGCAGCAGCAGCGGCAGTAGCACGATTGTGGATATTCCGACTACTGAGACTATGAGGTAGCCTTGCAGGCGTCTGCAGGACCCGTTGTCTCTTCTATCTATGTATTTCATTCTGTTATCTCATGTATTCGAGATAAACAGCTTATATTTCGTTCACACAATTGTGCGTATTATTCTTAGAAGTTCGTGAGTATTGTGTCACCAGTCTTGGGTAGTGTATCATGTTTGGTTTTCTTTATCATATTTGATAAGATTGACTAAGTCTTCCGCTAAGTTTAATTATTCCGCTGTTATTATATATTTTTAATTTAAATTCTTAAGAGGAGTTTGGTAATTAATGAAAAATATAAGTAATAGTTGGCTTGCCTAGCTTCCACTAGTAGGCGCCATCATGACTCGCGATGGTGGGAAATCCGGGTCGTGACAAGTTGGTATCAGAGCCCTAGGTTGCATAGGTCTCACAACTCACGAACAACCTTAGTAGAGTCTGAGGGATCGGTACGGAGACGTCTGTATTTATCCCCCAGAGGCTACGGAGTTAGGAAAATATTCCATTCATTCTTTCCTATCGTGCGAGTTTATTCTTCAAATGTTAAGTTGAATTTCTACTCTTGTCTTCCCACGAATGGCGAAGGCATTCACCGCTTCTTCAGCCGACAATGGCACAGGTTGGTGATAGATCAACGATGCCTTCAGAAGCTTTACAGAGTTTCGGATAAGTTTCACCAAACTCTTCGCTATCTTCTTCAGTGGTGCATCTTTTGAGAACCCAAGATAATTTATTGACCGTTGCTATGAGATATTGCAGAACGCGGGAATAGTTGAAAGCGAGAGGGTTGATTTTACTGTGTTTTGGGTAGCGAGTGAAGTAGTAGAAACATAATGTATTACTAACCGGCTGTGATTTTAATGGACCTTGACGTCTGGTTTATTTATTTGACGTTGTGAAGGATAATTATTGTGGACTATCAGATGTTGTGACTTTGACTTATAGCCAAAAGGATGGAAATCCACTATTAGTGAATGGACCGAATGGCCATGTGTTATGTCAATTTTGGCTTGGAATGTATACATATGGTATGGAAAGGTTCCCCAAATAAATTATGCATGTTTGAGGCTTAGTACTCTGCAGGGGGTAAGAATCGGCCCAAAGAGTAATAAAGAGTATATGAGCAAAAGAGGTAACTGGTAGTCAATGTTTGTGACGAGCCTATGAAGAGGGCAGACCGGCTATACGACATTACCTACTCAATACTATTTGTAGAAATGTTTGGAGGAGTTACCTCCCTGACTCTTTGAAAGGTGTGGTATGTATGATCTGAACAATCATGCCATGTTATTATGATAGTGTTCGAATATGTCGTTATGTCCAATAAGTTAGCTGAGCCTCAACGAAATTGTTGTGAATGTGGCAGATTGGAGAAATATAATTTACGAAGGCACTCAAGCTACGTGCCCGTTGCAGTCAATACTTAATTCACATGACCATCTAGGGTTAGAGGTGAGGATGTTTGAGGCGGAGGTGAGACTCCTAGAGGTGGAGATCTAGTTGTTGACATAATTTTTATGGTGTGACCGAGGTCACTACACCAGATGATGTTATCACATGTACAATTCTGATTGTTATAAAAGGAATATTTTTCCTCAATTTGATTTGATCTTTGAAGAATTGAGGCAAGTCCTCTTAATATGCTCCGCTCATGAGTGAGCTTCGAAATCATCAAATCTACTTATGTGAATACTCACGTTGTGCTATTAAATGGGGATAATTATCCCTATTATTATGTGTTGGTCACTAGGAATATTGATGAGGTCGAAAGTGACTTTATATTATTTACTACAATGGGAATTGATGTAATTCATGAAATAATTATTTTCAATGGTTAAATTGTATACCCTGTCGGTATGAGGGTTCTTTTATGCCGTGATACTCTTTGACGGACAATAGTTGAAAAGAAGAAAGAAAGAAAATGAAAAACATCAGTGGCACAATGTGCAAATACTTGTGATTTAGAGTGGAGGACGAGATCCTCAAATTTTTTGTATAACGTGAAAATATTTGTTTTAAAAACCGAGCTGCAAGCTGCGGTGAATTTTATATGAGGACAAGGTCCTGGTGGTAAAAAGTTTGTGTTTAAAATTTTCCCTTTCTGGAAATAAAAAAAACTAGCACAATGTCCTAAATTTGAGCCATGCCTGTTAGGATTATTTGACAATCCTTGCATAGTTTCTATTCATATCTAACCATTTCTTTTTTGTAACTATGGAGTTATAGACTTTGAGAGAAGCACCAGCTAAGAATAAATATGACTCATTAATTCGGGAAAGTAATCATGAGGTTTTCATACCTCAATGTGAGTAAAGTGGGAGTTTTGGAATAAGATATTTGATAACGGGGTTAATTGACAATGTTGTAATTTAGGAACAACTCTTATGGCCAGAGTCATGAATATGTGCATACGTATGAGGTGTTCGTGCCTTATTTAGACTTATTCGTTGTAGTCTTCATTGTTTCCATATTGACATACTCCCACAGTCAGAAGGAGCATGCGCAACATCTTAGAGTGGCTTTGCAAAAATCTGAAGAAACAAAAATAGGCAACTATATGCCAAATTTTCGAAGTGTGAATTTTGGCTAAGTTCGGTTGCATTCCTGGGTCATATTGTGACGGCAGCAGGTATTCGGGTTGATCCGAAGATGATTAAGGCAGTCAAGAATCCGGTCGTGATGGCGCCCAGCACATTGCTAAGCCAGCCTGACCAATCCATATCAACCACGGAGCTAGAAGCTCTCTTTAACCCATTTAAGCAAATTAATTCAAGAAATAACAGCGATATATGTAACGAAAACGGGGAACCAAGTCCCATAATACATCAACTCCCATAGACCAAGGGTCAAGAGTCATGAGCCTCTACTGAACATGAGTGTATAAAGGTTTACAAGATACCAAGTGCGGAAAGAAAAGTCAATACAAAATCAAGACGAGTAAGAAGGAATATCGGGTCCTGCGGACTCTGCGGCTACCTCGTATATCCCACAGATGTCGCCTCGCACAGCTACCGGATCACTGCTGAGAGGTACCTGGATCTGCACAAAAGGTGCAGGGAGTAAAATGAGTACTGCAAGACTCAGTGGTAATAAACAAGGGTAAGACAGCGCAGATAAGAAATCCGCAATAAAGCACTATATAAAGCTATAATCAGCTACCCTGTCATAGAATCAATATTCTCTGTACCTGTACCAACAAATACCAATAAATAGCATAACGGCTAGCAAATGTAGCTAAATGCAATGCAATGCATGATATGACCGCTACGGCGCGTAGCCCGACTCCAATTTTGGGTACCCGTGCTCACTGTGGGGGTTCAGACTCCGGAGGGGCTCCTACAGCCCAAGCACATCTCATAGAGATATTCCTGCGGCGTGGAGTCCGATCCAACATATATCTCGGCGTGCAGCCCGATCCACTACTAGTCAGCTAATATGCAGATACAGCCTCGGCAGGCTCAAAAATAGTTTTTGAAAACTCTTTTATCATTTTTCAGTTGGAAAACAGTAATATCAAGTTCCAGAGATTGGAATTGGCATAATAACAAAAATAGTTGCGGACTAGTAGTAAACTAGCATGTCTATATGATAAGACAATGATAACGATCCTCGCGGGATCCAATAACTGGCTCACGGCCCACATGTATACTCAACCGCCCAAGAAGGGGGTTCCTTGGCTCAAGAGTGGCCATTATCACAATATATATATATATATATATATATATATATATATTCGACGGCTCGAGAATAGCCAATAATACAGTATCAACAGGTCGGACTAATATATAGTCTCCAGTTCATGATCGACCCCGCACTCTCAAGAGTGTGCGTGTCTCGCCGCTATCCAGCGTCACAAAGTGGTATACCGGGGTTTCGAACCCGCTGGTCATCACCCACATCTATTACTCACCTCAATACGGCGCGACGACTACTCCGCAATGCCCTTTCCTTTGAATTTAGCTCCCTCGTGCGTGGAATCTAGTCAAACCACAATAATTACATCAAATACGGGTCAAATAATCATAACCCACTTCAATTTACATGAAATTAGCATAATTATACTAAGTTGGTAAAACCCGACCCGGGCCCCACTGCTCGGAAAATTCCGAAATTAGCACCAACGCGATCCTTATCTCGCCACGAGTCCGTGCATATAAAATTTATCGAAATCGGAGTTCAAATGGCCTCCCAAATCCAAAACTCCCGTTTTCAAAACTTAGGCCACATTTCTTCAAGATTTCAACCCAATTTCATGAAGATTGATGTTAATACTACCATAAATTGATGTTTTTGAGTCAAGAATCTTACCTCCGACGATACCCGATGACTTCTCAATGATTTCCTCGAGTTATCTTCTCTCTAGGGCTTGAAATTGAGTTTTGGGGGTGTAACCCGTAACTCTCTGTTTCTGGACTTAAGTTCACTGCCAGAACAGGTTCTTCTACGCGATCGCGATCTTCCTCACGCGATCGCGATGCTCAAATTCACGGCCTCACGCGATCGCGACTTCCTTCACGCGATCGCGAAGCACAGTCACCCTGCCTCACGCGATCGCATCCTTCACTCCTGCGATCGCGTAGCATATTTCTCCTGGACCCGTTTCTTCTTCTACGCGATCGCGTATATTGGCCTGCGATCGCGATCAACACCCGATCAATTCTACGCGATCGCGACTCTTACCCTGCGATCGCGATGCCTTATCTCCCCGCTCTACGCGATCGCATCCCCATCCCCGCGATCGCGGAGAGCAATTGTCTGCTGAGGTTATGACAGCAACCAGATTTTTCTCTTTTCTTTCAACAATGGTCCGTTTGGACCCCCGAATTCATCCCGAGACTCCCGGGACCCCAACGAAAACCACCAACATACTCCAAAACATGATACGAACTTATTCCAACCATAAAAACACCATACTAAACATCAAAATCACCAATTACACACGGATTCAAGCCTAAATTTCTTAAAACTTTCCGATTTACACATTCGATCAAAAACCCGACCAAACGATGTCCGAATGACCTGAAATTTTGCAGGCATATCCAAAATCACCTAACGGAGCTACAGAAATTGTCGGAATTCCATTCCGACCCCCGGATCAAAATATCACCTACCATCCGGTTATCGCCAAAATTCAACATTCGCCAATTCACGCTTAAAACTACACCGGACCTCCGAATTCAATTCCGATTGTTCTCCTAAGTCATAAATTACCTCCCGGAACTATCCGAATCATCAGAATCCGATTCCGAGCATTCTAACTCAATAGTCAACTCTTGGTTGACTTTTCATATTCAAGCTTTCTTCAAACATGCTATTTGTTTCATTTTCAATCCAAATCACTCCTAACTCACCCGATATACTCTAATACTGTTTTAAAAGCATAATATATGTAAATGCAATGTAACGGGGTGGTAATTCCCGTAACGACGGGCCGGGTCGTTACATTCTCCCCAACTTAAACAAACGCTCGTCCGCGAGCGGGTTAAGAAACATACCTGGAGCATCAAATAAGTGTGGATATCTGCTCCGCATTTCCTGCTCGGTCTCCCAAGTTGCTTCCTCCACGGGACGACCTCTCCACTGCACTTTCACCGAAGCTATATCCTTAGATCTCAGCTTACGAACCTGTCGACCCAAAATGGCTACTGGTTCCACATCATAAGTCAAATCCTCATCTAGTTGTATCGTGCTGAAGTCCAACACATGAGACGGGTCTCCGACATACTTCCGGAGCATAGATACATGGAACACCGGGTGAACTCCCGACAAACCGGGTGGCAAAGCAAGCATATAAGCCACCTCCCCAACTTTCCTAAGCACCTCAAAAGGTCCAATGAACCTTGGGCTCAACTTTCCTTTCTTTCCAAACCTCATAACACCCTTCATAGGCGAAACTTTCAGCAACACCTTCTCACCTACTGAATAAGACACATCTCGGACCTTCCGGTCTGCATAACTCTTCTAACGCGACTGAGCTGTGCGAAGTCTCTCCCTGAATCACCTTCACCTTATCTAAGGCATCTTGGACTAACTCTGTCCCTAATAACCTAGCCTCGCCGGGCTCGAACCAACCAACTGGAGACCTACACCGCCTCCCATATAAAGCTTCATACGGCGCCATCTGAATGCTGGACTGATAGCTATTATTGTAAGCAAACTCCGCCAAAGGCAAATAATCAGCCCATGAACCACCAAAATCAATGACACAAGCACGCAACATGTCCTCCAATATCCGAATAGTACGCTCAGACTGCCCATCCGTCTGTGGATGAAATGCTGTGCTCAGCTCCACCTGTGAACCCAACTCTCGCTGAAATGTCCTCCAGAACTGAGATGTGAACTGGGTACCTCTGTCCGATATAATGGAAATAGGAACTCCATGCAATCTCACTATCTCACGGATGAATATCTCTGCCAACCGCTCTGAGGTATAGGTAGTACACACTGGGATGAAGTGAGCTGACTTAGTCAACCTATCCACCACCACCCAAACTGAATCAAACTTCCTCGCTGTCCGAGGGAGTCCACTAACAAAGTCCATAGTTATTCTTTCCCACTTCCACTCCGGAATATCAATACGCTGGAATACACCACCAGGTCTCCGATGCTCATACTTGACCTGCTGACAGTTTAGACACCGAGCCACATGGCTCACAATATCTTTCTTCATCTTTCTCCACCAGTAATGCTGCTTCAAATCCTGATACATCTTCACTATCTCACGGATGAATAGAATACCGCGAGCTATGGGCTTCCTCCAATATCAATTCACGAAGGCCGTCAACATTGGGCACGCATATCCGGCCCTGCATCCGCAACACACCATCACTATCAATAGTGACATCCCTAGCATCATCATGCTGAACTCTGTCCTTAAGGACAAGTAAGTGTGGATCATCATACTGGCGCTCTCGAATACGATCATATAAAGAAGAACGAGCTACTACATAAGCCATCACCCGACTGGGCTCAGAAATATCCAGCCTTACCATCTGGTTAGCTAACGCCTGAACATCAACTGCTAGGGGCCTCTCCCCAACTGGAATATACGCCAAACTACCCATACTAATAGCCTTCCGGCTCAATGCATCAGCCACTACATTGGCTTTCCCGGGATGATACAAGATAGTAATATCATAGTCTTTAAGCAACTCAAGCCATCTCCGCTGCCTCAAATTTAGATCTTTCTGCTTAAACAAATGCTGAAGGCTACGGTGGTCTGTATATACATCACAAGATACACCATATAGATAATGCCTCCAAATCTTCAAGGCATGAACAATAGCAGCTAACTCCAAATCGTGAACAGGGTAGTTCTTCTCGTGGGGCTTCAACTGACGAGAAGCATAAGCAATGACCCTACCCTCCTGCATCAACACACAACCAATGCCCACTCCTGAGGCATCACAATATACAGTATAAGAACCTGAAGCTGTCGGCAGAATTAAGACTGGTGCTGTGGTCAGTGCTGTCTTGAGCTTCTGAAAGCTCTCCTCGCAATCCTCGGACCATATGAAAGGAACACCCTTCTGAGTCAATCTAGTCAAGGGTGAAGCAATAGAAGAGAACCCCTGAACAAATCGGTGATAATACCCTGCCAATCCCAGAAAGTTACGGATCTCAGTAACTGAGGTCGGTCTGGGCCAACTCTGCACTACCTCGACCTTCCTCGGATCTACCTGAATACCATCACGGGACACCACGTGCCCTAAGAATGCCACGGACTCAAGCCGGAACTCACATTTGGAGAACTTGGCATATAGCTTCTCCTCTCTCAATCTCTGCAATACTATACTCAAGTGCCGAGCATGCTCCTCCTGGCTACGAGAGTAGACAAGTATGTCATCAATGAATACGATCACAAATGAATCAAGATACGGCTTGAATACACTGTTCATCAGATGCATAAATGCTGCTGGGGCGTTGGTCAGCCCAAAAGACATCACAAGGAACTCATAGTGACCATATCCGGTCCGGAATGCAGTCTTCATAATGTCAGACTCTCTAATCTTCAGCTGATGGTAGCCTGAACGAAGATCAATCTTCGAGAACACCCTAGCTCCCTGGAGCTGATCAAACAAATCATCAATACGAGGCAGAGGATACTTATTCTTCACCGTTGCTTTGTTTAGCTGCCTATAGTCAATACACATCCTCATAGATCCGTCCTTCTTCTTAACAAACAGGACCGGTGCACCCCACGGCGACACACTCGGCCGAATAAACCCCTTATCTAGGAGTTCTTGGAGCTGCTCCTTCAATTCCTTCAACTCAGCTGGTGCCATACGATACGGAGGAATAGAAATAGGCTGAGTGCCCGGCATCAAATCGATACCAAAATCAATATCCCTGTCCGGCGGCATGCCCGGCAGGTCTGAGGGAAACACATCAGGAAAGTCTCGCACAATGGGAACAGAATCAATACTAGGAGTCTGGGACTCGACCTCCCGCACAAATGCTAAATAAGAGAGACATCCCTTCCCAACCATTCGTTGGGCCTTGAGGAACGAAATAACACGGCTAGGGACGAAATCAGTCGAACCCCGCCACTCAATCTGAGAAATACCAGGAATGGCCAACGTAACTGTCTTAGCATGACAGTCCAATACAGCATGGTACGGAGATAACCGGTCCATACCCAATATAACATCAAAATCCACCATACCCAACAATAACAAGTCTGCCTGGGTCTTCAGACCCCCAATAGATATAACACAGGATCTATAGACATGATCCACAATAATCGTATCACCCACGGGGGTGGATACATGAACAGGTAAATCAAGAATACCACGAGTCGCACCCAAGTGATGTGCAAAATAAGAGGACACGTAAGAATATGTGGACCCTGGATCAAATAGAACAGAGGCATCTCTGTGATAGACAGAAATGATACCTGTAATCACAGCATCGGAGGCAACTGCATCACGCCTGTCAGGAAGTGCATAGAACCGTGCCTGGCCTCCACCAGATCTCTCCTCGCCCCTGGGACGACCACGAGAAGACTGACCTCCACCTCTACTAGACTGAGATGGTGCTGAAGAGGAGGGCTGATCCCTCTGCTGAGTCCCGCCCCTACGTAGACGAGGGCAATGTCTCCTCATGTGGCCAAATTCACCACACTCATAACATGCACCTGGTGCTGGAGAAGTAGGTGCTGCACTCTGGGCCGGGAGGGCACCAAGCGATGACTGACCCCCTGCTGAAATCCCTGTCGACCACGACCATGAGAACCTCCGCTCTGCTCTGCGGGCGGCCCGAATGAGAAGGTCTAGATGAGCGACCTGTGCGCTCCGCCGGGAATGCCCTCTAGATGGAGCACCGCCGAAACTACCGGAACCACGAGGCCTCTCGGCCTCCCGCTCCTCTCTCTCGGCGACGATCCGCCTCGATGGAGCGTGCCATATCAGCAACCTGCTCAAATGATGATGAGAGAACTCGCTCGCTGGTCATAAGAATACGGATAGAGTAGTTGAGGCCATCAATGAACCTCCCGATCCTCTCCCTATCATTAGGGATCATCCATGTGGCATGCCTAGCCAGCTGTGTGAATCTGAGCTCATACTGGGTCACAGACATGTCGCCCTGAACCAACCACTCGAACTGGCGACGTAGCTCCTCGCGACGAGACTGAGGTACATATTTCTCTAGTAAGAGAGTGGATAACTCCTACCAAGTCAAAAGTGCTGCACTAGCTGACCTACGCCTCTCATACGCCTCCCACCAAATGAAGACAACCCAGTAAAATGAAAGGTGGTGAATGCCACACCACTAGACTCAAGAATCCCGACTGTACAGATCATACACTGACACCTGTCAAGAAAACCCTGGGCATCCTCGCCCTCAACATCACTAAATATCGGAGGTTGGAGTCTACCAAACCTCTCGAGGCATCACTGCTCGTCCTCGAGCATAACTCAAACCCTGAACTCCTGTACTGGAGCAACTGGCTAAGCTGGAGGTGCCTCTAGAGTCTGTAATCTATGCATTACCTACTCAGGTGTGCGAGCAGCGGGGGTATGATTGCCTCCCCAGGCCTGTAATGTAATTGTTTCTATTGTGGCAGTTGGAACCACCTGATCCAGGTCTATTCAAACTATCAATATCTAGACCAATGTCTCCTGAAGACCCGGAATCATAACGGGCACAACTGGTGCCTGAACTTATGCTGATAGAGCTGGCACTGCCTCAGCTGCCCTACCTCTAACTCTAGCACGACCTCGCCCACGGCCTCTAACAGGTGGCAATGGAGGTCGTCCACCTCGTCCCGATGCTCGCGTTCTCGCCATCGCGAGAGAATAGAATATAGAAGTTCAGTTCACAGAACAACAAGATCGCACGACAGAGTTCAAGAAGTGTGAAGTGTTTCCTAAAGGTTCGCAGCCTCCCGAGGATAAGTACAGGCGTCCCCGTACCGATCCACAAGACTCTACTAACCGGCTCAAGACTCGCGAGACCTGTTAACCTAGGCTCTGATACCAACTTGTCACGACCCAACCCTGGTCGTGATGGCGCCCAGCACATTGCTAAGCCAGCCTGACCAATCCATATCAACCACGGAGCTAGAAGCTCTCTTTAACCCATTTAAGCAAATTAATTCAAGAAATAACGGCGATATATGTAACGAAAACGGGGAACCAAGTCCCATAATACATCAACTCCCATAGACCAAGGGTCAAGAGTCATGAGCCTCTACTGAACATGAGTGTGTAAAGGTTTACAAAATACCAAGTGCGGAAAGAAAAGTCAATACAAAATCAAAAGACAGTAGGAAGGAATATCGGGTCCTGCGGACTCTGCAGCTACCTCGTATATCCCACAGATGTCGCCTCGCACAGCTACTGGATCACTGCTGAGAGGTACCTGGATCTGCACACAAGGTGCGGGGAGTAAAATGAGTACTGCCAGACTCAGTGGTAATAAACAAGGGTAAGACAGCGCAGATAAGAAATCCGCAATAAAGCACTATGTAAAGCTATAATCAGCTACCCTGTCATAGAATCAATCTTCACTGTACCTGTACCAACAAATACCAATAAATAGCATAACAGCTAGCAGATGTAGCTAAATGCAATGCAATGCATGACATGACCGCTACGGCGCGTAGCCCGACTCCAATTTTGGGTACCCGTGCTCACTGTGGGGGTTCAGACTCCGGAGGGGCTCCTACAGCCCAAGCATATCTCATAGAGATATTCCTGCGGCGTGCAGTCCGATCCAACATATATCTCGCTGCGGCGCGCAGCCCGATCCACTGCTAGTCAGCTAATATGCAGATACAGCCTCGGAGGCTCAAAAATAGTTTTTGAAAACTCTTTTATCATTTTTCAGTTGGAAAACAGTAATATCAAGTTCCAGAGATTGGAATTAGCATAATAACAAAAATAGCTGCGGACTAGTAGTAAACTAGCATGTCTATATGATAAGACAATGATAACGATCCTCGCGGGATCCCATAACTGGCTCACGGCCCACATGTATACTCAACCGCCCAAGAAGGGGTTCCTCGGCTCAAGAGTGGCCATTATCACAATATATATATATATATACAACCATCCGAGAAGGAGGTTCGACGGCTCGAGAATAGCCAATAATACAGTATCAACAGGTCGGACTAATATATAGTCTCCAGTTCATGATCGACCCCGCACTCTCAAGAGTGTGCGTGTCTCGCCGCTATAGAGCGTCACAAAGTGGTATACCGGGGTTTCGAACCCGCTGGTCATCACCCACATCTATTACTCACCTCAATACGGCGCGACGACTACTCCGCAATGCCCTTTCCTTTGAATTTAGCTCCCTCGTGCGTGGAATCTAGTCAAACCACAATAATTACATCAAATACGGGTCAAATAATCATAACCCACTTCAATTTACATGAAATTAGCATAATTACACTAAGTTGGTAAAACCCGACCCCGGGCCCCACTGCTCGGAAAATTCCGAAATTAGCACCAACGCGATCCTTATCTCGCCACGAGTCCGTGCATATAAAATTTATCGAAATCGGAGTTCAAATGGCCTCCCAAATCCAAAAATCCCGTTTTCAAAACTTAGGCCACATTTCTTCAAGATTTCAACCCAATTTCATGAAGATTGATGTTAATACTACCATAAATTGATGTTTTTGAGTCAAGAATCTTACCTCCGACGATACCCGATGACTTCTCAGTGATTTCCTCGAGTTATCTTCTCTCTAGGGCTTGAAATTGAGTTTTGGGGGTGTAACCCGTAACTCTCTGTTTCTGGACTTAAGTTCACTGCCAGAACAGGTTCTTCTACGCGATCGCGATCTTCCTCACGCGATCGCGATGCTCAAATTCACGGCCTCACGCGATCGCGACTTCCTTCACGCGATCGCGAAGCACAGTCACCCTGCCTCACGCGATCGCATCCTTCACTCCTGCGATCGCGTAGCATATTTCTCCTGGACCCATTTCTTCTTCTACGCGATCGCGTATATTGGCCTGCGATCGCGATCAACACCCGATCAATTCTACGCGATCGCGACTCTTCCCCTGCGATCGCGATGCCTTATCTCCCCGCTCTACGCGATCGCATCCCCATCCCCGCGATCGCGGAGAGCAATTGTCTGCTGAGGTTATGACAGCAACCAGATTTTTCTCTTTTCTTTCAACAATGGTCCGTTTGGACCCCCGAATTCATCCCGAGACTCCCGGGACCCCAACGAAAACCACCAACATACTCCAAAACATGATACGAACTTATTCCAACCATAAAAACACCATACTAAACATCAAAATCACCAATTACACACGGATTCAAGCCTAAATTTCTTAAAACTTTCCGATTTACACATTCGATCAAAAACCCGACCAAACGATGTCCGAATAACCTGAAATTTTGCAGGCATATCCAAAATCACCTAACGGAGCTACAGAAATTGTCGGAATTCCATTCCGACCCCCGGATCAAAATATCACCTACCATCCGGTTATCGCCAAAATTCAACATTCGCCAATTCAAGCTTAAAACTACACCGGACCTCCGAATTCAATTCCGATTGTTCTCCTAAGTCACAAATTACCTCCCGGAACTATCCGAATCATCAGAATCCGATTCCGAGCATTCTAACTCAATAGTCAACTCTTGGTTGACTTTTCATATTCAAGCTTTCTTCAAACATGCTATTTGTTTCATTTTCAATCCAAATCACTCCTAACTCACCCGATATACTCTAATACTGTTTTAAAAGCATAATATATGTAAATTCAAGGTAACGGGGTGGTAATTCCCGTAACGACGGGCCGGGTCGTTACAACATGACTCGACCTACAAACAGAGATTCGGAGTTTCTTGGGATTAGCGGGTTATTTTCGTCGATTCGTAGAGGTGTTTTCATCTATGGAAACCCCACTGACCAGATTGACACAGAAAGGTGTTCAATTTGAATGGTCGGATGAATGTGAGGCGAGCTTTCAAAAGCTCAAAACAGCCTTGACCACAGCACCGGTATTGGTTTTACCCACAAGTATGGGACCTTATACTATTTATTGTGATGCTTCCCGTATTGGGCTTGGTGCAGTGTTAATGCAGGATGGCAAGGTTATTGCCTATGCTTCGAGGCAGTTGAAGATTCATGAAAAGAACTATCCAGTGCATGATCTAGAATTGGCGGCGATTATTCACGCATTGAAGATCTGGAGGCATTATTTGTATGGTGTAGCATGTGAAGTATACACCGATCATAAGAATCTTCAGTATTTGTTTAAACAGAAAGAGTTGAATTTGAGGCAGAGAAGGTGGCTAGAATTGCTGAAAGATTATGATGTCACCATTTTATATCATCCGGGAAAAGCAAACGTGGTGGCCGACACTTTGAGTAGGAAGTCAGCCAGTATGGGCAGTCTTGCTTATATTCCAGTCAATCAGAGATCACTTGCTTTGGATGTTCAGTCCTTGGCCAACCGATTTGTGAGGTTGGATATTTCTGAGCCTAGTCGAGTACTAGCTTGCACGATCGCTCGCTCTTCATTATTGGAGCGTATCCACGATCAACAATATAATGATTCTTATTTATGTGACCTTAGAGACACGGTTCGGCGAGGAGGTTCTAAACAGGTCACCTTAGATGCTGATGGGATCCCGAGGATGCAAGGGCGCATTTGTGTGCCAAATGTTGATGGGCTTAGAGAATAGATTCTAGAAGAAGCTCACAGTTCGCGGTATTCTATTCATCCAGGCGCAGCGAAAATGTATCAAGATTTGCGACAATATTATTGGTAGCGCAGAATAAAAAAGGATATTGTGGCATATGTGGCACGGTGTCTTATTTGTCAGCAGGTTAAGTATGAATACCAGATACCTGGCGGTTTATTTCAGAGAATTGAACTTCCTGAATGGAAGTGGGAACGAATCATAATGGACTTCCTTTCTGGACTTTCGATGACTCGGAAGAAGTTTGATGTTATTTGGGTGATTGTTGATAGGCTGACCAAGTCGGCTCATTTTATTCCGATTGCCACTACTTATTCATCCGAGAGGTTAGCTGGGATTTATATTAGGGAGATCGTTCGCCTTCATGGTGTTCCTATCTCTATTATTTCAGATTGAGGTGCACAGTTTACCTCACATTTCTGGAAGGCGGTTCAACGAGAGTTGGACACGCAAGTTCAGCTAAGTACAACCTTTCATCCCCAGACGGATGGTCAGTCCGAGAGGACTATTCAGATACTGGAAGATATGCTTCGGGCGTGTGTTATTGATTTTGGAGGTTCGTGGGATCAATTCCTGCCTTTGGCAGAGTTTGCTTATAATAATAGTTATCAATCGAGCATCCAGATGGTTCCTTATGAAGCCTTGTATGGTAGGCGGTGTCGTTCTCCGGTTGAATGGTTTGAACCGGGAGAAGCTCGGTTATTGGGTACGGATTTAGTTCAGGAGGCCTTAAATAAGGTCAAGATTATTCAAGATAGGCTTCGCACAGCTCAGTCTAGACAAAAGAGCTATGCAGATCGCAAAGTTCGAGATATAGCTTTCATGATTGGGGAGAGAGTATTGCTCCGAGTGTCGCCTATGAAGGGCGTGACGAGATTTGGAAAGAAGGGCAAACTTAGCCCTAGGTTTATTGGCCCATTCGAGATTCTTGATCGTGTGGGAGAGGTGGCATATAAACTTGCTTTGCCACCTAGCTTTTCAGCTGTGCATCCAGTGTTTCATGTATCCATGCTTCGAAAATATCACGACGATCCATCGCACGTGTTAGATTTCTGCACTGTCCAATTGGACAAAGATCTGTCCTATGAGGAGGAGCCGGTAGCTATTCTAGATCGGCAGGTTCGACAGTTGAGGTCGAAGAGTTTTCCTTCCGTGCGAGTTTAGTGGAGGGATCAGCCTCTTGAGGAATCGACCTGGGAGTCCGAGTTTGACATGCGGAGCCGATATCCTCATCTATTCCATGACTCAGGTACTTCTTTCTTTTGTCCGTTCGAGGACGAACGGTTGTTTTAGAGGTGGAGAATGTGATGACCCAAAGGGTCATCACTTGTTTTATTAATCATTTCGAGCTTCTGAGGTCTTGAAAACCTCATTTATAGTTGCCTCGATTTGCATGCGCAGTTCGGGCGCAAAGCTAGAAATTTTTTATGTTGAAATATGTGAAATATGTGAAAAATTTGAAGAATTTTGATATTAATATTGATATGGTTGACTTTGGTCAACATTTTTGGTAAACGGACCCGGACCCGTGATTTGACGGTCTCAGAAAATCCGTAGAAAAATATGGAACTTGGGCGTATGCCCGAAAATGAAATCCGAGGTCTAGAACCCCAGGTAAAAGAATTTTTCTGTGAAATTGTTTTCTGAAAATGTTTAAGGAAATTGAAACTGAAATTTGATTAAAAAGTACTGGTATCGGGCTCGTATTTTGGTTCCGACGCCTGGTACAAGTCATATATATTGGTTAAGTGCTTCCTGTAAAGTTTGGTTGAAAACGGACGTCGTTTGACGTGTTTCGGCCTTAAGTTGGAAATTTTGGAAGTTATGAAATTTTGAAAGAATTCTTGAATTTTAAGGCTCAATTCATTGATTTTGATGTTATTTTAGCGATTTGATCGCGCGAGCAAGTTCGTATGATGTTTTTGAGTTAGTGTGCATATTTGGTTTGGAGCCCCGAGGGCTCGGGAGTGTTTCGGAGGTGGTTCGGGGTGTTTTTGGATTTGAAAACACAACAGAAATTCTGCAACTTCTGCACAGAAATTCTGCAACTTCCATCAATATTATTTGAATTCCTAAGCCTAAATAGGTGTAAACGCGATCGCATAGGCCAAATAGGCTGCCTGGTGAATTTCCTCTACGTGATCGCAGCATCCCTCACGCGATCGCGTGGCTTCCAGTCTTTTCTCTACGCGATCGCAGCCATATTCACGCGGTCGCTTAATAGGCCACTCTTTCCTCTACGCGATCGCAGCCCAATTCATGCAATCGCGTAGGGTAATTTCGCCCAGTGAATTCTTCAGCTCAAAAACATAACACTTACAGGATTTTATCCCATTTTCGCAAAACTCTCTCTTCTCCACAGCTCCTTGGGGCAAATTTGAGCGATTCTTCATCAAACTCTTGGGTAAGTGATTCTTAACTCTTTTTCTTCATTTTACATCAATATTATTTGAATTCCTAAGCCTAAATAGGTGTAAATGGGTAGAAAAACTAGAGAATTGAGTATAGTAAGGGTTTTCAAAGAATTTGTGATCTAGACTTCGTTTTGGAGGCGAACTTAAGAACAAATTGTATATTTGAACTCATGGATGATTGGGTGAACTTATTTTGGTTCGAAACTTAAGTTTCGATTATGTGGACCCGGGGTCGATTTTTTCTATTCCGGGCAGAATGTGGTAAAAAATTATAATTGGCCATATGAATTAGTTGGTTGAGTAGTATTGATGATATTAAATCAATTGTGTATAGATACGATTGGATTGGAGCCAAATTCGAAAGGAAAAGACATTGCTGCAGATTGAATCGTTCGTAAACTTTCGAGGTAAATGTTTGTTCTATCCTAGCTTAAAGGAATAGGAATTTAGTTATGTATGAATTGTTGATTAAGAGTTATTGGTGTCACACTGGTAACGAAGATAAATTGTTGATTTATTATAAACTATTGGTTCAAAACCGGTAATTATAAATATTGTTGATGCAAAGATTATTGGTTAAATGCCGGTAATATATATATTTATGAATTGGAATCGTGTGGCGCGCCGACCACTTATATATTAATGAAGAGATTATTGGTTAAATGCTGATAATATATATATTTATGAATTGGGATCGTGTGGCGCGCCGACCACTTATATATTAATGAATTGGGATCGTGTGGCGCGCCGTCCACTTATATGATAAGAAATGGGATCGTGTGGCACGCCGACCACAAAGTGATTTAAATCTTGGCATTGGCCATAGTTGCCGGTAGCCTATTGATATATATTTGGGAGCGGGTGGTACGCCTACCACAAGATATGACAAAACCTATTGATATATTTGGGAGCGGATGGTACGCCTACCACAAGATATGAAAAAACTATTGATATATTTGGGAGCGGGTGGTACACCTACCACAAGATATGAAAAAAACCTATTGATATGTTTGGGAGCGGGTGGTACGCCTACCACAAGATATGAAATGAAATATGAATTGAGACATGAAAGTAAGATTTGTTCCGTTGACTAGATTACTCTGGATATTATGAGTTATTGACTGTTATCTTAGAACAATTCTTCCCTTATAAACGATCGATAATGTTTTCTGCTGTTGTATATGTATATATATTTCAACTGTACAGGTTTATGTGGGTGACTGACCTTAGTCTCGTCACTACTTCGCTGGGATAGGCCAGGCACTTACCAGCACATGGGGTCGGTTGTGTTGATACTACGCTCTGCGCTCTTTTTGCGCAGATACAGGTTACGGACAACAGCAGTGGCGGTAGCACGATTGTGGATATTCCGATTACTGAGACTTCGAGGTAGCCTTGCAGGCGTCCGCAGGACCCGTTCTCTTCTATCTATGTATTTCATTCTGTTATCTCATGTATACGAGATAAACAACTTATATTTCTTTCAAACAATTGTGTGTATTATTCTTAGAAGTTCGTGAGTATTGTGACACCAGTCTTGGGTAGTGTATCATGTTTGGGTTTCTGTATCATATTTGATAAAATTGACTAAGTATTCCGCTAAGTTTAATTATTCCGCTGTAATTATATATTTTTAATTTAAAGTCTTAAGAAGAGTTTGGTAACTAATGAAAAATATAAGTAATAGTTGGCTTGCCTAGCTTCCACTAGTAGGCGCCATCATGACTACCGATGGTGGGAAATCTGGGTCGTGACAAGTTGGTATCAGAGCACTAGGTTGCATAGGTCTCACAACTCACGAACAACCTTAGTAGAGTCTGAGGAATCGGTACGGAGACGTCTGTATTTATCCCTTAGAAGCTACAGAGTTAGGAAATTTTCACCTTCATTCTTTCTTGTCGTGCGAGTTTGTTCTTCAAATGTTAAGTTGAATTTCTACTCTTGTCTTCCCACGAATGGCGAAGGCATTCACCGCTTCTTCAGCCGACAATGGCACAGGTTGGTGATAGATCAACGATGCCTTCAGAAGCTTTACAGAGTTTCGGATAAGTTTCACCAAACTCTTCGCTATCTCCTTCAGTGGTGCATCTTTTGAGAACCCAAGATAATTTATTGACCGTTGCTACGAGATATTGCAGAACGCGGGAATAGTTGAAAGCGAGAGGGTTGATTTTACTGTGTTTTGGGTAGCGAGTGAAGTAGTGGAAACATAATTTATTACTAACCGGCTGTGATTTTAATGGACCTTAACGTCTGGTTTATTTATTTGATGTTGTGAAGGATAATTATTGTGGACTATCAGATGTTGTGACTTTGACTTATAGCCAAAAGGATGGAAATCCACTATTAGTGAATGGACCGAATGGCCATGTGTTATGTCAATTTTGGCTTGGAATGTATACATATGGTATGGAAAGGTTCCCCAAATAAATTATGCATGTTTGAGGCTTAGTACTCTGCAGGGGGTAAGAATCGGCCCAAAGAGTAATAAGAGTATATGAGCAAAAGAGGTAACTGGTAGTCAATGTTTGTGACGAGCCTATGAAGAGGGCAGACCGGCTATGCGACATTACCTACTCAATACTATTTGTAGAAATGTTTGGAGGTGTTACCTCCCTGACTCTTTGAAAGGTGTGGTATGTATGATCTGAACAATCATGCCAGGTTATTATGATAGTGTTCGAATATGCCGTTATGTCCAATAAGTTAGCTGAGCCTCAACGGAATTGTTGTGAATGTGGCAGATTGGAGAAATATAATTTACGAAGGCACTCAAGCTACGTGCCCGTTGCAGTCAATACTTAATTCACATGACCATCTAGGGTTAGAGGTGAGGATGTTTGAGGCGGAGGTGAGACTCCTAGAGGTGGAGATCTAGTTGTTGACATAATTTTTATGGTGTGACTGAGGTCACTACACCAGATGATGTTATCACATGTACAATTTTGATTGTTATCAAAGCAATATTTTTCCTCAATTTGATTTGATCTTTGAAGAATTGAGGCAAGTCCTCTTAATATGCTCCGCTCATGAGTGAGCTTCGAAATCATCAAATCTACTTATGTGAATACTCACGTTGTGCTATTAAATGGGGATAATTTTCCCTATTATTATGTGTTGGTCACTAGGAATATTGATGAGGTCGAAAGTGACTTTATATTATTTACTACAATGGGAATTGATGTAATTCATGAAATAATTATTTTCAATGGTTAAATTGTATATCCTGTTGGTATGAGGGTTCTTTTATGCCGTGATACTCTTTGACGGACAATAGTTGAAAAGAAGAAAGAAAGAAAATGAAAAACATCAGTGGCACAATGTGCAAATACTTGTGATTTAGAGTGGAGGACGAGATCCTCAAATTTTTTGTATAACGTGAAAATATTTGTTTTAAAAACCGAGCTGCAAGCTGCGGTGAATTTTATATGAGGACAAGGTCCTGGTGGTGAAAAGTTTGTGTTTAAAATTTTCCCTTTCTGGAAATAAAAAAAAAACTAGCACAATATCCTAAATTTGAGCCATGCCTGTTAGGATTATTTGACAATCCTTGCATAGTTTCTATTCATATCTAACCATTTCTTTTTTGTAACTATGGAGTTATAGACTTTGAGAGAAGCACCAGCTAAGAATAAATATGACTCATTAATTCGGGAAAGTAATCATGAGGTTTTCATACCTCAATGTGAGTAAAGTGGGAGTTTTGGAATAAGATATTTGATAACAGGGTTAATTGACAATGTTGTAATTTAGGAACAACTCTTATGGCCAGAGTCATGAATATGTGCATACGTATGAGGTGTTCGTGCCTTATGTAGACTTGTCGTTGTAGTCTTCATTATTGCCATATTGACATACTCCCGCAGTCAGAAGGAGCATGCGCAACATCTCAGAGTGGCTTTGCAAAAATCTGAAGAAAAAAAAAATAAGCAACTATATGCCAAATTTTCGAAGTGTGAATTTTGGCTAAGTTCAGTTGCATTCCTGGGTCATATTGTGACGGCAGCAGGTATTCAGGTTGATCCGAATATGATTAAGGCAGTCAAGAACTGGCGTAGACTGATATCAGCCACAGAGATTCGGAGTTTCTTGGGATTAGCGGGTTATTTTCGTCGATTCGTAGAGGTGTTTTCATCTATGGAAACCCCACTGACCAGATTGACACAGAAAGGTGTTCAATTTGAATGGTCAGATGAATGTGAGGCGAGCTTTCAAAAGCTCAAAACAACCTTGACCACAACACCGGTATTGGTTTTACCCACAGGTATGGGACCTTATACTATTTATTGTGATGCTTCCCGTATTGGGCTTGGTGCAATGTTAATGCAGGATGGCAAGGTTATTGCCTATGCTTCGAGGCAGTTGAAGATTCATGAAAAGAACTATCCAGTGCATGATCTAGAATTGGCGGCGATTATTCACGCATTGAAGATCTGGAGGCATTATTTGTATGGTGTAGCATGTGAAGTATACACCGATCATAAGAATCTTCAGTATTTGTTTAAACAGAAAGAGTTGAATTTGAGGCAGAGAAGGTGGCTAGAATTGCTGAAAGATTATGATGTCACCATTTTATATCATCCGGGAAAAGCAAACGTGGTGGCCGACACTTTGAGTAGGAAGTCAGCCAGTATGGGCAGTCTTGCTTATATTCCAGTCAATCAGAGACCACTTGCTTTGGATGTTCAGTCCTTGGCCAACCGATTTGTGAGGTTGGATATTTCTGAGCCTAGTTGAGTACTAGCTTGCACGATCGCTCGCTCTTCATTATTGGAGCGTATCCGCGATCAAAAATATAATGATTCTTATTTATGTGACCTTAGAGACACGGTTCAGCAAGGAGGTGCTAAACAGGTCACCTTAGATGCTGATGGGATCCCGAGGATGCAAGGGCGCATTTGTGTGCCAAATGTTGATGGGCTTAGATAATTGATTCTAGAAGAAGCTCACAGTTCGCGGTATTCTATTCATCCAGGCGCAGGGAAAATGTATCAAGATTTGCGACAATATTATTGGTGGCGCAGAATAAAAAAGGATATTGTGGCATATGTGGCACGGTGTCTTAATTGTCAGCAGGTTAAGTATGAACATCAGAGACCTGGCGGTTTATTTCAGAGAATTGAACTTCCTGAATGGAAGTGGGAGCGAATCACGATGGATTTCATTTCCGGACTTCCGAAGACTCGGAAGAAGTTTGATGCTGTTTGGGTGATTGTTGATAGGCTGACCAAGTCAGCTCATTTTGTTCCTATTACCACTACCTATTCATCCGAGAGGTTAGCTGGGATTTATATCAGGGAGATCGTTCGCCTTCATGGCGTGCCTATCTCTATTATTTCAGATTGAGGTGCACAGTTTACCTCACATTTCTGGAAGGCGGTTCAACGAGAGTTGGACACGCAAGTTCAGCTAAGTACAGCCTTTCATCCCCAGACGGATGGTCAGTCCGAGAGGACTATTCAGATACTGGAAGATATGCTTCGGGCGTGTGTTATTGATTTTGGAGGTTCGTGGGATCAATTCCTGCCTTTGGCAGAGTGTGCTTATAATAATAGTTATCAATCGAGCATCCAGATGGATCCTTATGAAGCCTTGTATGGTAGGCGGTGTCGTTCTCCGGTTGGATGGTTTGAACCGGGAGAAGTTCGGTTATTGGGTACGGATTTAGTTCAGGAGGCCTTAGATAAGGTCAAGATTATTCAAGATAGGCTTCGCACAGCTCAGTCTAGACAAAAGAGCTATGCAGATCGCAAGGTTCGAGATATAGCTTTCATGATTGGGGAGCGAGTATTGCTCCGAGTGTCGCCTATGAAGGGCGTGACGAGATTTGGAAAGAAGGGCAAACTTAGCCCTAGGTTTATTGGCCCATTCGAGATTCGTGATCGTGTGGGAGAGGTGGCATATAAACTTGCTTTGCCACCTAGCTTATCAGCTGTGCATCCAGTGTTTCATGTATCCATGCTTCGAAAATATCACGGCGATCCGTCGCACGTGTTAGATTTCAGCACTGTCCAATTGGACAAAGATCCGTCCTATGAGGAGGAGCCGGTAGCTATCCTAGATCGGCACGTTCGACAGTTGAGGTCGAAGAGTTATCCTTTTGTACGTGTTCAGTGGAGAGGTCAGCCTCCTGAGGCATCGACCTGGGAGCCCGAGTCTGATATGCGGAGCCCTACCCACATCTGTTCCTTGACTCAGGTACTTCTTTCTTTTGTCCGTTCGAGGACAAACGGTTGTTTTAGAGGTGGAGAATGTGATGACCCAAAGGGTCATCACTTGTTTTATTAATCATTTCGAGCCTCTGAGGTCTTGAAAACCTCATTTATAGTTGCCTCAATTTGCGTGCGCAATTCGGGCGCGAAGCTAGAAATTTTTTATGTTGAAATATGTGAAAAATTTGAAGAATTTTGATATTAATATTGATATGGTTGACTTTGGTCAACATTTTTGGTAAACGGACACGGACCCGTGATTTGACGATCTCAGAAAATCCGTAGAAAAATATGGAACTTGGGCGTATGCCCGGAATTGAAATCCGAGGTCTAGAACCCCAGTAAAAGAATTTTTCTGTTAAATTGTTTTCTAAAAATGTTTAAGGAAAATGAAACTGAGTTTTTATTAAAAAATACCGGTATCGGGCTCGTATTTTGGTTCCGACGCCTGGTACAAGTCATATATATTGGTTAAGCGCTTCCTGTAAAGTTTGGTTGAAAACGGACGTCGTTTGACGTGTTTCGGCCTTAAGTTGGAAATTTTGGAAGTTATGAAATTTTGAAAGAATTCTTGAGTTTTAAGGCTCAATTCATTGATTTTGATGTTATTTTAGCGATTTGAACGCGCGAGCAAGTTCGTATGATGTTTTTGAGTTAGTGTGCATATTTGGTTTGGAGCCCCGAGGGCTCGGGAGTGTTTCGGAGGTGGTTCGGGGTGTTTTTGGATTTGAAAACACAACAGAAATTCTGCAACTTCTGCACAGGGATTTTGTTCTACGCGATCGCGGCCTCATCCACGCGATTGCACTGCATTGGCCAATCCTTCTACGCGATCGCAACATCCCTCACGCGATCGCGTAGCTTCCAGTTTTTCCCCTACGCGATCGCAGTCATGTTCACGCGATAGCATAGGCCAAATAGGCTGCCTGGTGAATTTCCTCTACGCGGTCGCAGCATCCCTCACGCGATCGCATAATAGGCCAGTCTTTCCTCTACGCGATCGCAGCCCAATTCACGCGATCGCGTAGGGTAATTTCGCCCAGTGAATTCTTCAGCTCAAAAACAGAACACTTACGGGATTTTATCCGATTTTCACAAAACTCTCTCTTCTCCACAGCTTCTTGTGGCAAATTTGAGCGATTCTTCATCAAACTCTTGGGTAAGTGATTCTTAACTCTTTTTCTTCATTTTACATCAATATTATTTGAATTCCTAAGCCTAAATAGGTGTAAATGGGTAGAAAAACTAGAGAATTGAGTATAGTAAGGGTTTTCAAAGAATTTGTGATCTAGACTTCGTTTTGGAGGCGAACTTAAGAACAAATTATATATTTAAACTCATGGATGATTGGGTGAACTTATTTTGGTTTGAAACTTGAGTTTCGATTATGTGGGCCCGGGGTCGATTTTTACTATTCCGGGCAGAATGTGGTAAAAATTATAATTGGCCATATGAATTAGTTGGTTGAGTAGTATTGATGATATTAAATCAATTGTGTATAGATACGATTGGATTGGAGCCAAATTCGAAAGGAAAGACATTGCTACGGATTGAATCGTTCGTAAACTTTCGAGGTAAGTGTTTGTTCTATCCTAGCTTAAAGGAATAGGAATTTAGTTATGTATGAATTGTTGATTAAGAGTTATTGGTGTCACACCGGTAACGGAGATAAATTGTTGATTTATTATAACCTATTGGTTCAAAACCGGTAATTATAAATATTGTTGATGCAGAGATTATTGGTTAAATGCCGGTAATATATATATGTTTATGAATTGGGATCGTGTGGTGCGCCGACCACTTATATATTAATGAAGAGATTATTGGTTAAATGCCGATAATATATATATTTATGAATTGGGATCGTGTGGCGCGCCGACCACTTATATACAGGTTACGGACAGCAGCAGCGGCAGTAGCACGATTGTGGATATTCCGACTATTGAGACTTCGAGGTAGCCTTGCAGGCGTCCGCAAGACTCCTTTTTCTCTTCTATCTATGTATTTCATTCTGTTATCTCATGTATTCGAGATAAAGAGCTTATATTTCTTTCAAACAATTGTGTGTATTATTCTTAGAAGTTCGTGAGTATTGTGACACCAGTCTTAGGTATAGTATCATGTTTGGGTTACTGTATCATATTTGATAAAATTGACTAAGTATTCCGCTAAGTTTAATTATTTCGCTGTAATTATATATTTTTAATTTAAAGTCTTAAGAAGAGTTTGGTAACTAATGAAAAATGTAAGTAATAGTTGGCTTGCCTAGCTTCCACTAGTAGGCGCCATCATGACTCCCGATGGTGGGAAATCCGGGTCGTGACAAAAACACACTTAAAAACTTACCTTAGGAGTGCAATTGGGTGCCTTGGTCGAATTGGGGGTGTTGGGGAAGCCCTAGGCTTGAGAAATGACTCAAAGTCCGTCATTTCCCGTCCTTAGGTGTATTTAGAGACCTGACACTCGCGCGCCCGCGTTAGCGAGGCAGAAGATAACTCAATTAGCGCGGGCTACTAGCGCTCCCGCGCTAAGGTCACGCTACTGACACATGTCCAGTAAAATGATCATAACTTTCTGTATAGACCTCTAAATGACGAACAGTTTATTGCGTTGGAAGCTAGACTCAAAGGGATTTAATTTGATAGGTTGATCCTCACACAACTCCTAATTAACGGCAGATATGAACGTTTAAAGTGATATCTTGTGCACACTCATTTACTATTTCGTCTATTATGAAATTTTTCCAACTTGGCTTAGACATAGGACTTTTCTTAGACCCCATATATCTTGTAGTACACCTCGTACATTTGCTATCATATTCAATTGGTCTCCATCATAGTAATACACCTCTTTCATATAATAAATAATATAATTAGAACACATCAACTTTCTTATTTCGTCGAAAAACGTTGAATTGTCCTATGGACTTCCAAATCCAATTTACACACGTCTAAGTCTGAAATTACCATACAAAGCTATTGACACTATTAAAATCCCAATTTGGGGTCGCTTGCTCAAAAGTCAACTCTCCGATTAACTCTTTTCATTTGAGCTTCACAAATAAGATTTTGATTTTTTTTGAATTTAACTCCGAATCTTACAAAGACCAAACTTGACCACACATGATAGCCATAATGTGTATTATGAAGCTTCTCAAGGTCTTATGGCGTTGAACGGAAATGCAAAATTCTTAAACGAAAATTTGGGTCGTTACAGAATGCTTAAATTATGGATAATATCACGAAATTGAAATCTTATTTATGAAAAATAAAATAATAATATAAACTAAAATATTTAGATTAAAAAATGTATTTCTAATGTAGGTAATTGTACATAAATTAAATTTGTATCTTAAACTAAAAAAGAAAGAAAGTTTATGTAACAAAATAAATGATAGTGAAAATATTACAATAATATGTTCAAACAATTAAGAAAAAAATTTGTATGATTAATATCTGAATCGAGTGTCGTTAGTTTAAGTTTGAAATCATAGCATAATTTTTTAAAAAATGCAGTTCAACTTAGAAAATAGAATGATAAGTAAATTTGAGATGGCTTTTTTTGTTTCTGAAAATATTACGTAAAGAACTAAAATGACAGTTAAAATATTACTACAATATTTAAAAATAATGTGTTCAAATAATTTAAAAAAACTCTATGATTAAAGAAAATTTCTAAAAATACAAAATAAATTTCTATTATTGATAATCTTACTAATGAAAAATAAAAACTAAATTATATTTTAACTGCATCTAATACAAATTAATTTAAAGAGACTAATTATATTATTTCCTACCAAACTCAGTCCGAATTGACTCAAATTCACCAAGTACACATATTGAAACATGAATAAGCATTTAATGGGGAAAACAAGGCGGTAACTCACGTGACGACGAATCGGATCGTCACAAAAATGTATTAAAAAATAGATGTAGTGTGAGGATACTTATACTGTAAACTAATGTAAAATAGAGAAAATAAAATAATTAAATTATATTTAAAATATTACTGATAAATTTAAATGATTAAAATATTATGAATAAGAGGATAAAAGCATAAGAATATACAAAATTTCTAGAATAAAATATTTATTTTTATTAAATACAATTAGTTAAAAATGAAAGAAACATAGGTTAATTATAATCTAATAAAAAGTTATATGATAGTATAATAATATTAAATAATACAATAGCTATAAGAAAAGAAAAAAAAATAATTTATGTAAAAATAATATGATGAAATAAGACATATTTGACTTCGAGAGAAAAATAAAGTGATAGTAAGAATTTTGTTAAAGTATTATGATCTAATATGCTCGAACAATACATGTCGCAATATGACATGTTTAGTATTTATTAATATCGACTGCGAAACGAAATGCAAGTACTAAAATAAAGGGATTAGGTTGCTAAAAATATATTATATTGCTAAAACTATATATTAAAAAGATTGGTTGTCTTTTTATTATACTACACATGGAAGGAAAGGAACATGTGAAGGTTTCAACAAACCAGAAGAGAAAGTAAGGAAAGAGTTAGAGAAACTGTATTACAATTGCATATTAGAGGTGTTAGCAAATGTAAATGAAGAGATGTATTGGATAGGATAAGTAGATATTCATGTTAGTAAATATTAAGTTCTAGGTGTGGTACTAAAGTGGAAAGATAGGCTATTTTTGTAAGACCCGACTCCAGAGTCCAAAGAACGGATGGATGTAAATATTTTTACTTGATTAAATAAAAGTTTTACAGTTTAACCAAAAAAAAAATTAGTTGTCTACTAGAGAGTTTTTTTCTTCTTTGAAATTGCAAGATAGAACTCCAATATTTCTAGGGAAAGATGCCTCAAAATGACAACCGTCAAAATCCGAAATAGAAAAATTACAAAAAAAAAAAAAAAAATCTACATTCCTATGGAAAAATACTTTAGACAACATATCCTACTTCGTAATTAAATTCTCATGTTATAAAATTTTATGAGAGGTTTATATTTTAAGGTTATTTGTACATGATTCAAACAACCAACATTGCAATTTGAAATGATTTATCCGCGCATCGCGCATGTACTAATACTAATATGTGTATAGATTAGAGAATAATTTGTCCTATTTTATTTTTATACAATTTCTACTTTGTAATAGATTCATTAAACTGTTCAACTATTATATATTAGATGATGCTTTCCCTAAAAATTGACTTTTACTATTAATTTAATATTATAATTATCCACTATCACTAATATAATCTTAAATAAATTAAATATTTAAAATTTTGCATAAAATCAAATACTATCACATGTCTTTCACAAAAATCAAGTTGAAGTACAATCGGTTCTTCTTTCCCAGCATTATTTTTCCTTTATTATAGTTTATTTTTTGTAATTTTTATGTTTCTAATGTAATTAGTGTTGAAATTGAAGGAAGCAATGAAATTGGAGAAGATCGTTATCTAGTCGTCTTCTATTCTATTTGAGAAGCACGTGAAATTTTCATTAGGTATGGTGACCCATTTGGATGTTCCAATTGGATCGGAATTGCTCAAATTTTACAAAATTAACGGACTTTATGCGCCAAGATAATACCATTAGGACTAAAATATACATATCATCATGCTTAAGGGACTATATGAGTTAAAACTCCAGTACCTGCAAATCATATTAATAAGCTCACCTTTAATCCTCTGCATTAAGCCACGTGGCAGCTTCAGAAAAAGCCACGTGGCATAGTTAGTTATTAAATTTAGTTATTTAGTTAATAATTAATTATTGGTTATTCTTTTTGAATTTGAATATTCTAAAAACAAAAATAAAAAACTACCATATATATATATATATATAAACTCCAACTTGTTTACTTTAATTACATTAATAAATATAGATATCTTATAATTAATTAACTATAATAAAAAAATATATAAAAATGAAAATATAAAAATATAAAAAAAAACTACCCATTCAAATTGGGTGAGAGTAGTTCCAAGTTGGAGTTTTTAAATTATTTAAAAATAAAAAAGCAAAAAAAATCTATAAAAATGAAAAAAGAGAAGAAAAACTACACATTCAAATCGGGAAGTAGTTTCAAGTTGGAGTTTTAAAATAAACAAAAAAAAAAGAAGAAAAACTACCTATTTATATCGGGGAGTAGTTTCAAGTTGGAGTTTTAAAATAAAAATAGATACATTATAATTAACTATAATAAAAAATATATATAAATATTAAAAAAGTAACTACCCATTCAAATTGGGTGGCAGTAGTTTCAAGTTGCAGTTTTTAAATTATTTTAAAAGTAAAAAGCAAAAAAAAAAGTCTATAAAAAACGAAAAAAGAGAAGAAAATCTATATATTATTAAAATGAGAGAAAAAAACTTCTCTTTAAGTCAAGTGACAGCTTTAGAAAAAGCCACATGGCATAGTTAGTTATTAAATAGTTATTTATTTAATAATTATTTATTAGTTATTTTTTTTGAATATATATATATATATATATATAAGAAATAACTACCCATTCAAATTTGGTGAGAGTAGTTTCAAATTGGAGTTTTTAAATTATAATAAAAAACTGTATAAAATAAAAAATATAAATATAAAATAAATAACTACCCATTCAAATTTGGTGAGAGTAGTTTCAAGTTAGAGTTTTTAAATTATTTTAAAATAAAAAAGCAAAAAAAATCTATAAAAACGAAAAAAAGAGAAGAAAAACTACCCATTCAAATCGGGGAGTAGTTTAAAGTTGGAGTTTTAAAATAAAAATAGTTATCTTATAATGAACTATAATAAAAAAACAAAAATATAAATATATAGAAAAATAACTACCCATTCAAATTGGGTGGGAGTAGTTTCAAGTTGCAGTTTTTAAATTATTTTAAAATAAAAAAAAACAGAAAACAAAGCTATAGAAAATGAAAAAAAGAGAAGAAAAACTACCCATTCAAATTGGGGAGTAGTTTTAGGTCTCAAATTCGAAACCCATCGGGTGCAAATAATTTACGTGGGCCATCGAGACTGGGTATAACCTGAATTAATCGTGGTGCACTTGCGGGAAACTCCTTGCCGAGGGCCTGTGCACCCCCGGGATTAGTCGGGGCTCGAAGAGACTCGGACACCCGGTACAAAATCAAAAAAATTGGGGTGTAATTTAAGTTGGAGTTTTAAAATTATTTGAAAATAAAAAAAAACCAAAAATAAAGAAAAAATAAACTTAGAGAATTTTTTTAAATAATATGCTAATGAACTTTCTATTAACAATTTAATAGTATTAAATATTGGAAGATATAATACAAAAAAATATTTAACAAAAACGTTGCGCTGCCTGTATAAGTCCTATTAGTTTAACATAGATTTTATTCACTAAAATTTTGATAATATTATTAAGAACAACAAAATAAACTTTAAAATAAAAAATATTTCAATAGTAATATATTATATATCTTCTCATATATTAGAAAAAGAAAGCGAATACTAAATATTATTTAATATAATAAAGAAAAACAGAACAGAAAAGTTATTCACTCGCTATATAAATACCTTTGATTTAATAGAGATTTCATTATTGGTATATCGTATTGACAAACAAGATGACAATTGCATTTTATTAAAGAAATATGATCTAATAGGATCAAACAAGTCTGATTATACATATCATCATGCTTAAGGGACTATATGAGTTAAAACTCCAGTACCTGCAAATCATATTAATAAGCTCACCTTTAATCCTCTGCACACACCTGCAGGTGATCGTCTCTCTCCCAGCCACAGTATACGTATAAATCGTCACAAGACAGAAAATTTGGAGAGAGAGAGAGAGAGAAAGAGGGGGACTAACAGCGCGCCTCAACGGAGTTTCAACTCTTTTTCAAAATTCATAGGGTTTTTACATCTTCTTCAAGATTTCAATTTTAGCGATTTTTTCTGCTTCGAATTTCAGTTTTACGAATAATTCTTCTTAATCTCTTCGCATATTCTTCCTCAATTCTCGAATCTTCTGTGCTCAATTTCACCCTAATTCTGTCATAAGAAGCTTCCTGATTAAGCAATGTTTCGAACCGCAAAACGTGAACCAGTCAATATTCAAAGTAGTAATGACGCAGCAGCTGCAGCAGGCGCTAGAGATAACAACAGTAACAGTTCGGTGGATGAAGATCACACTATTGGGCGCAGAGTTCTTCGCTCTCATTATCTCAGTTTTAAGTCTCGGATTTCCGGTAACTCATTATTTACCTACATTTTGTTCCTTTTTTCTGTTAGGATTAAGATTTCCTACAACTCACAGTTATTTGTAGTTGCGAATAACAGTGTGCCTCTTCAAATAGTAATACTGCCCAATAATTTGTGAACAAATCGAGTAGCTTGTTTCTCACTGAATTCATGTTTTTGTAGAGAAAGCTTCCTTTTCAACTGCTTTATATTTGACTGGATTTAAGTTATATACACTAACATTATAAATAATTTTTATATTATGAGTGCATTTTAACCTCTGCTAGCAGGTTATTACACTACTGGATTTAAGTTATGTGTACTGACTGTAAAATTTTTTTACCATGAGTGTAGTGTAACCTCCTATAACAGGTTATTACCCCTACTGGATTTAAGTTATATACATTGATAACAACAACAACAACAACAACAAAAAACCCAGTGAGTTCCCATAAGTGGAGTCTGGGTAGGGTAGTTTATACGTAGGCATTACCTATGCCCCAGAGTCGGCTAAAAATAAGATAAAAAGAAGCAGCGATAACAAGCGATAACAACAAGATATTAAGAAAGCCAAAACAAAAGAATTCAATCAAATAGTAGGTAGTACCAGCAATCCAAGATAAAGAGTTACTGTGCTAACACTAATGCTATTGGTCTAGGAAATAAAAAGGGGAACGCCCACTAATCTTGCAACCTAATTCTTGACCTCCATATGTCCTCGGTAAGATCCAATTATTCTATGTCCTGCCTAATCACCTATCCCCCATCCACACGGTAAACCTCTCATACCTCTTAAGTGGGGCATATGTGCTTCTTCTCTTCATATGTCCGAACTATCTTAGCCTTGCCTCCCGCATCTTATCCTTCACGGCGGCCACTCTCACCTTTTCCCGAATAACTTTATTTCCAATCTTATCCAACTTATTATGCCCGCGCATCCATCTCAACGTTCTCATTTCAACTGTTTTCGTCTCCTGAACATGGGAGTTCTTAACCGGCTAACGCCTCATATAACATAGTCGGTCTAACCATTACTTTGTAGAACTTACCTTTTACCTTTAAGTTTTAGTGGTGGATTCTTATCACACAAGACACAAGAAGCGAGTCTCCATTTCGTCCAACTTACTCCAATACGATGCGTAATATCCTCATCAATTTTCCAATTTTCCTGTATTACCGACCCAAGGTACCTGAAACTATCTCTTTTGGAGATGACATGTTCATCAAGCCTTTCATCCATGTCCGCTTCTTGGGTTACGTTGCTAAATTGATACTCCAAGTATTCTGTCTTTGTCCTGCTTAACTTTGAAGCCTTTAAATTCTAGGGTCTGTTTCCAAACCTCCAGTCTCTTATTAACATCGTCTCGAGTCTCATCAATCAGAATTATATCATTAACGAATAACATACACCATGGCACCTTCCCTCGAATATGGTGTGTCAATGCATCCATTGCAAGGCAAATGAAAACGGGCTGAGCATAGATCCTTGGTGTAACCCCATAACAACTGGAAGATGCTTCGGGTCATCTCCCACTATCCTAACCCGAGTCTTAGCTCTATCATACATGTCCTTAGTGACCCTAATGTATGCTATATGATCACCTTTAGCCTTCAAACTCTCCATAGAACCTCTCTCGGGACCTTGTCATATTTGTTCTAGGTTAATGAACACTATATTCAAGTCCTTCTTCAATTCCAATACTCTCCACCAATCTCCTCACAAGGTGAATGACTTACGTAGTCGAATGACCCGGCATGATTGGTTCTCGGAAATAGACAAACTCTTCCTCACCATTTTTCTACCACTTTCTCCCAAACCTTCATCTTATGGCTTAACAATTTGATACCCTTATAGTTGTTGCAATTGTAGATATCACCCTTGTTTTTGTACAACAGAATTATCATACTCCACCTCCATTATTCGGGCATTTTCTTCGTCCTAAAAATGATGCTAAATAACCATGTGAGCCATTTTCAAGCCTCCCCTACCCGCGTTCTCTCAGAATTTCACAAGGATTTCATCTTGCCAGTCGCTTTACCCCTGCTCATCCTAGTCATAGGCTCATAGCCCCCTTGACCTCTTCAACTCTTATGCGCCTAAAAAATTCATAATCATGATGACTTTCGGAGTGCTACAAATCACCTAGCATAATGTTCATATCCCCCTCTTCATTTAAGAGTTTATGGAAGTACGACTGCCATTTCCGCCTAATATGCGCCTCTTCCATCGAAACTCTGCCCTAGTCATCTTTGATGCACTTCACTTGATCCAGATCACGAGCCTTTTTTTCTCTCACCTTGGCTAGCCTGTACAACTTCTAACATGTACTTCACTCTGATAGTGTAAAAGTTATTTATACTATCGATGCAATTTAACCTCTTATAGCAGGTTACTACCCTATTTTCCAAGGCACCAAATAAGTCTTCACCATGAAGAGTTACCTATTGTCATATGTAAACTTAACCTGATGGTGTTAAGAACTTATATGCTGTCAGCACTCAGAACTTAATCCTTATTGGCCTTCTATTAGATTGATGTGATTTAACACTTAAACCTTATTGTCCTTCTATTAGATTGATGTCATTTGTTAGCAGTCAATTCTGACGTTATGGTTTTTTTTCTTTTTGGAGTTCTAAGATTAGTTTCCCATCTGAGATATAACACGCCAACTTTGATTTTATGATGAATATTTTGTATTACTAACAGTAATCATGATGCCATTTTAGCATGATTAGGCGATAATATTTGTGCGTCTGTTGCAGATGAGAGAGATAATATATCACAAGTTGATTCAGATAAATTTAAGACTATAATTGAGGAAGTTGAAAGGCTACATCAGCAAGGTATTGGTTCAAGTTTTACGTTTCTTGTGCATTGATACTATGTGTAATGTTATTTTGTTTCTGAATGTGGCTTTACCTGCTTGGGTAATATGTACTTTGCATGTGCAAAATTACTCTTATTTTTTAGTTCAATTGTTTTTTGCTTGGTAGTGTTTTCGATGAAGTGCTATTGCAAAACTTGGAATGTTTTGCAGGGTGCAGGTGCTAAATCTCTTGTTTATTTGTGAAAGAGAATCCATTTGAAAATAGGTGGTTTCTTGAGTAGTTGGATTGATTGCCTTATTACTTGTTTACATAAGTATGATGGGGTCATTGTTTTATTCTGTCTATCCAAACTTTATTAGTATATATGATTGAGTGTAAGCTGAAAATATGTTATTCTTTTCTCTTAAAAGCTGACGGGACTGTCTGACTTCTTTTAAAGTTGGAGGGTGAGAAATCTGCATTTAATTGTTTTCCCTTAGGCTTTTGGGATTTAACTAATCGTCGAGAAATGGATTAATAGGCCTTCTTATTTCATAAAAAAGTAGATGTTATTCTTTTAGCTTTTATAGGTTCACAACCCCGATGATTTATTTATACAATCATGTTCGAATTTTCTGGATTCACTTTAGAAGTTATATTTTTTATATATAGTACAAAAACCTAGGGAACAGGTTGCCGATGCTGAGGCCTTGCTGGACATCACAAACTCGTTGGTGACGACTGTAAAGGCACATAGTAATGGAGGAGTGACCCCTTCAGATTTTGTTAGTTGTTTACTTAGAGACTTTGGCCAAGAAGGTGGATCTAGCAGTAGGACAGACGAGGATGGAAATATACACTGGAAAGATGTTGGTCTTGCTGTCTCTCATGTTTTGAGGGGTGCTCCTGGATGCTGCACTATGTAAATATTCTATCATCCATCTTCTTTCTTGTTATGTACCACTTTGTGTATTGAACCAGATGTAATATGTATTTTTCACAGGATTGGGCCTATGAATACTGAAGTTAAGCAACGTAATCCTGTTGTTCGAAGAAAGCGTGTTATGCCAACAGAAAGTGAACGCCCTGAGGAGGTATGACATTCCTATTTACAAGCCTCTACGCATCCTTGCTTATTATTTGGAGAACTTGGATAAAGAAATTGCTCCCACCTTATCAGAAGAGAAATATATTTCAAGCTGAGATATTTATAAGTGATTTAGTTAGATGTTTACTGCTGGAAGAACATTTAAAGAAATCTTAAGTCTCTAGGAGAATTGAGTCTATCTCTAAAATATTTTAAGCATTTTACTTGAATATTATCTTGTAGATCTCTCTTTGCATTAGAGTTTCCCCATTCTGTTTTACATGCCGAGTTGCTGACTGTAGTCACTTTTCTTTAGTTTCTTTGAACTGTATAGCCACTAGCTAATTTTTCCTTACTTTAGTAATATTTGTTGTATCCTAAGATATCTTGAAATATTTTCAGCTAAATGAAATAGTTGGTGAAGAGAAGACAGACACTGACAAGAATATGGCTACGATGTTCCAAATTTTAAGGAGGCATAAGAGTGTTAAGCTCGAAAACATAATCCTGAATAGAAGATCATTTGCACAAACAGTTGAAAATTTGTTTGCCCTGTCGTTTCTTATTAAAGATGGGCGGGCTGACATAACTGTTGATGACAAAGGCTGTCATAGAGTTTGTGAGTTTCTTATGCCCGTAGTGGTTTGGAGTTTCAGTTTCTTCTTTTGCCTCTGCATATTTCATGACTAGACTAACTGATGATTATGCAGCACCAAGGAATGCTCCTGCTTCTAATGCAGTCCTTTCTGGGGAGGTTTCTTATATGCACTTCGTCTTTAGATTCGACTTCCTAGATTGGAAGGTATCTATCTTAAATCCATCATCTCTCTCTACATCTATATATATATATATATATATATATATACAGGATTATGGATGGTTTTTATTTTTATTTCTGTTGATATTGAACTGTTAGCACACTGAAATGACTTTCCATCTTATACTAGAAGTATGCTTCTCACATAAGCTAATGGCCAAGGATTTGTGCTTTAACAAGCTTGTGGATGAGATCAACTTTCATTTTTGTATTATTCTGCATAACAGATGTATGGTCAGTTTTGCCACATCATTATCCTGTTCTTTTCATTTCTGATGCATAACAGATTTTCGTTTCTGCGCTACTCGGCAGGTTTCCTGCCGCTTTGTTCTCATTCTTGAATCTTTTAAATGCTCACTTTAGTTCCATTACATGTGATATGCCTAGGAGTTCTATTACTAGTCACTATGCCTCTGAATTAGTTTCTTCATATGCAGCTTATGTTGGCTTCTGTTGGTGATGGAGAAGAATTAATGCCACACAGAAATGAAGCTGATATGCCAGCCAATTCTCAGCCGGTGTCAAACAATGTAGAAAATGAACGAGCTGTGTCAACAACCCCAATAAGGAAGTTATCCAGAAATCGTGGTCTGGTTTTGCAGGAGCAGACTGTAGTTGAAGACTCCCCAGAAAGTGATAATTCTGTAAGAGCTGCTGCTATTAGGAAAGGAAAGCGAAAGCTCACATAAGACTGGCTGAAGCTTATAGAACTTTGTGATGATTCAGGAAATTCCACGGTTATTGGTTAACTATTAGGAAAGTGTTAATTTTCATCTGTTTTTCTTCCCCACCCTTTGGGCCAATAGCTCTTTGGTCAATATATTCGACATAGAGGTAACAACCGGACATTCGTTTCCCATCTTATTAATTATGTTCCTTCTTGTTATGACATTGGGGTTTTGGGGGGGGGGGGGGGGGGGGGGGGGGGTTGGAGGAGAAAAACTGAAACCCCCTTGTCGTATGCCTACTGTAAAAATATTATCTTTTTGTAGTAATTGGTGCACTGCAGGTAACGAATTGTCTCCTCCCTGAACTTCATATATTAGCTAAGTCCGGTTTCTTAGAGAACTTAGTGTTGACACGCAGTATATTTTTAATGTATATCTGGATGACCAAGGTTGATACAGAGGTTGGATAACGTTTTGTTAAAATGTACAGAACGAAAGCGATGAGGTGTGCAAATTCAAAATAGTTTACAAAATTAATTTCTTATAAATTTGCTCAAGAAACAAGTGATCTTGAAAATGTCCTCATTAGGCACTGGTTGAGCGTATGATACTTGTGGCAAATAGTCTGCGCTCTCTGTAGTTCATGCGTAGAGTGAAATCTACTGGATCACTTGTGTATATATTTAGACACTAAGATTTAGTATCAATTCAAATAAATATCCTGCACTTAGAGTGTAGATTCTGTCTCCATAAGATAATGGGGCAACGGAAAACTAGAAGGAAATTTTTACTCATGGAATTCATATGTAACAAGCGATATTACTGTTAACTCCAATTGCAATTCTTTCCGCTAGCGAGCAGTCTTGCTGAAAATATTGAATTAAATTTGAATGCAAATAGTTAATTAGCACATCGGCAAAAGGATTAAATAACGAGGACCAATATCCAATGCTGAGAATTGAGATTGCTTCCTACAAATGCAATGTCACATCAGTTGCTATCCACTCATCGAAATGAAATCACCTACCTGCGGAATCTATTATCGAAAGAATATTTTATTTCTCTGAAATAACGAAAGCCATACTAGCATTGCCTCTAGCTCTAACTCTTATTATCCTTTGGGATATCAAGACCCGAAAAAGCTGGGCTGTCAACTCCAACTCCCATTGCGTTCAGACCATTGTCAACATACACAGTGGCACCAGTAATTGCTGAAGCCAAAGGAGATGCCAGAAAAGCAGCAGTGTTCCCGACCTCCTCTGTTAGGTCCACTTTAAGGTTAGACACTCGGAAGCAATAGAAGTGCAGCATACAGTAAGATGAGAGTCGATTTAAATTCTATTCGAAGCCTCCAACCCGACACATTCACAAGTATGATTTTGAAATTCAATTCAGATGAAGAGAACACATTTGACCCCCACTAGCAACATGTTGATTCTTCTGAGCATTCTTAGTGGCAAATAAATATTTAAGAATCTGACTTACCGGCATATAACTCCTTTTGCAAAGGAGCATTCTCCAATGAGTAATTTATCATCATGTCAATAAAGCCAATAGCTTTTGCTGCACGACTTCCCAGTGGACCTGTAAAGCATCTACTAATTTAGTTTCTGGCGATGGAATTTTAGATTTATGAGCACTGAGCACATTAGGAGGCGAAAATAGGAATGTTTGATTTGAGTCGAACACTCTATAAATGATTGAACAAGTTATCTACCAAATTTATTTTATACAGCTTAGTTTGTAACGGAAATGAAGACATGTACTAACATGAAAAACATGTTCTCCCTGAAACGACAATAAATTACAAGCTTTGGCAATGCAGCATATGTTTGAAGTGGTTTGTGCAGCGAACTCCAGAGTTCAAAGATCAGCAAGTTATGAAGAAACTGAGTGTTGATGCGTACCTGCAGATATCGTGTTCACTCTGACTTTGTGCTTTCTTCCAGCTTCAAACGCCAGGACCTTCAGCAAGCATACACTACTCTTAAGCGATGCTCACAGTTGAAGCTAAAGGAAATGAGAGATGGATTATCGAAAACAAACTTAGCTACAAACTTACTTTTGTGTCACTCTCCAAAGCAGCTTTTGCCGAACTCATACCGCCTCCATATCTGTAAATCCAAGAAGAATATTAATTTAAACCTAAACAGAGAAATTAAGAAAGTTCAACCTACGTAATTAACGAGAGTCATACCCAGGGATAATCCTTTCAGAAGCAATGTACGTTAGAGAGATTGTGGCACCACCTACAGCATAAGGACATAGCTGAAAGTTTCAGAGAAAGGTTTGTTTGATGGAACAGCACTTGATGCACTAATATTGTTTTACTAAAGTAACCAAAAATAACAGAAGGCTAGCAAGAGTTTACCTGGATTTATTATGGGAAGAAAATGCCTCAGTAGAGATATAAAGGAATAACTGGAGGCAGATACAGCTGCAAGGTATCCTTTTCTTGATGTCTCTGACAGAGGTTTGCTAACCTATAATACATATTTAAGAATTATAGGCTACTGTAAAAATTGCAAAGGGAAATTAAACAGTGAAAGGACGAAGGAATAGTGTACCTCTGGACCATTTGCAAGTGAATGTACAAGGATGTCAATAGTGCCAAAATCTTGTTTAACACATTCAGCAACTTCCTACAATAGTGGCAATAACAAGGCTATTTAACAAGTTTATCAGCTGTGCTGACATAACTCTGAATTCCCTAAATATACAATACTATTTTACAACTTTAGGAGCAAGATAGATAATTCAACTAAAAAGATAGCGGAAAAAACACTGGAGATATCACATGCCAGAGGAGCAGAATATGGTAGTTAAATTAAATGATAACCAAACAGAAGTTTCAGTTTCAATGATGCATATAGCATATTGCTAAGTCCTTACTGATAACCAAACAAACATTTCAGTCAATGACACACTTAGGATATAATGAAGTCTTTTGTAACCAAATTTCAGCATCAACTATAACTGAAACTTTTCTGGCCAAATAAACTTAGGGAGACTGGGTTGAAGAAGATTTGACATATTATATGAATGCCAACTATAAGAAATTTGCACAGATATGATGGAATATACTAAAATGAGCCAAACAATATCCGATATATATATATATATATAAGTTTCCTTTAATATAAGCACCAACAAATACATATGATTGCATGTAGGCATATATCCAGATGAAAAATATGAGAAACAGCAAGACATATGTAAAGCATGATATACCTTGACAGTCCATTTTGAGGATCCAGCATAACGCTTGTTTGTTTTGACCTGCACCAATTTCACCAAGTATGATTAGACTTGTATAAGTTTGTTGAGAAGGGAACTGAGAATAGTTTATCTTACATCCTCAGGAACATCTTCTGGACTGTCAAAAACTGCATCCAGAGGGTAAACCTTTGTAATTTCCATCAATGATCCATCTGGCAACCTAAAACATTAAATTACATTATCTATCAGAAAAATGTGGGAAAGAAGACAGTACATGGAAAGATAAAATATTTTCATGCTTACACTCGTGAATCATCAAACTTCCCCCGCCGCAGACTGGTTTCGAAAATGTTCAGTGCCTGTAATATAAAGTAATTAGAAAGACTACCTCTTTGCCACGTTATAAGTAATGGTAGTAACTTTATAAACATGTGAAAGATATACGTACAGGGACCCATGTACCAACAAGAATCTCAGCCCCTGCAGCTGCAAGAGACTTTGCTATTGCCCACCCATACCCATTATCATCTGCTATGCCAGCAATAAATGCCCTCTTACCTGCATAATAAGAAATAACAATCACTTATTGCAAGCAAAAACTATAAACTTCTGCACAAAATCTCAAATCAAAGGAGAATTTACAGACACTTTAGAGCAACCTCTCAAATCGATAGGTAATCCTGAAACTGGCACTTGTTCACTTGCTCCAGACATTGCTTTAGTAGCCATCTTTTCAAATTTTATCGGAGTCAATTTGGGTCTATCGATTGGCTTGCTGAGCGAGATGTAAGATGAACCTCTAAAATCTGTAAAAGATTTTCTTTTACTTTCAAAACTGAAACTTATACTGGTCATATTTGAAATATTGTGAGATGCGGAAATGCATTGTTCGGTTGCTCGGATTTGCAATCCAGGAGTTGTGTTTGCAGCCATTTCCAGCAAGTCAGTGGCCCAGAATAACAGAAGAGGAATCTGAAGGAACCATAGATGGTGAGTACAGCAAAATATTTTTGAACCAACAAAATATATACAAGACATTAATGATCCAGGCAATATGAGAAATTAAATCAGTCAAACTTACATGTGTAAGTAAGTACATGTCAAACTTAAAATTTATAGTTGTATCTTGTGCACTTCTTAGATATTGATTCCATACAACACAAGTTTTTAAAGTCTAACATATACGCCTCGACAATAAACTTGAAATTTTAGCATGACGCAAGGGCGGATGTACAATGTAAGGTCTGGGTTCATTCGAACCCAACAACTTAGTGCAGACCTTATATATCTGTTAAAGAATCTACTGAACATGTACAAATATTAAATTTTGAATCCAATAATTCAAATGGTTAGTAAGTTCAATGGCATCCCGAATTGGATCAGCGTATAGCATGAACAACCTCCATCAAGCTCAAAATTAATATAATGATCAAGCACCATAAGCTTAAAAATGTGTGCTTGGTACAAACTGAAATGTTTTCCATGGAATATATACTCCTCCAAAATGTTTTCCGGTATCTCCTTGGTGAATGAAAAATATTTCTTGAACAAAGTAAATATCAGAGATTAATAATAATGCTAGAGAATTGGACAGTGTTCTGATGAAATTTTTTAGCATTAAAACTGATAAAAATGTCTAAATACTGGTTGGGCAATTAATCTGAGGTTAAAAGTTGAGTTTCACGAAAATTTTAACACACCAGACTCAACTTATTATTATTATTCAAAAAAAAAAAAAAAAGAATAAAGAAAAATAGCTCAAGTAGCACGCGAGTGATATATGAGAATCCATACACGCAAATGCAATTCTAATTTAATTCGATAAATTTATCAAATATAAGATGAAACCAAATTTCAAACTAAAAACTCAAAAAATCGAAAGATGATGAGATAACATTTGATCAATGTAGAATCGAACCGGATTTGAATCATAGATGTTTATGCAAAGAAAAAAAAAACTCACCTCAGATTTAGACAACACGAATAAGGAACTAATAATGCTTGACGGAGAAATAAATTAATTTATATATAGTGCTCTGTCGATGAAAACAAAGCTATGGCCGTTGGGCCGTTGGGCCGTTGGGGAGCTTTGAAAGTGCAGTAATGGAGCGAGTGTGAACTGATGGGACTTTTGGATGTTATGTATTAAATGACAATTTTACCCTGTTTAAGGCTTGGGCTTTCACTGCTCCGGAAAAAATTAGAGATTTTTACTCGGTAGGTTAAGTTTTTCAATTTTTATTTTTATTTTATATAAACAACGGAAAAGGGCCAAAAATACCCCTATAGTATGTTAAATGGTTTATAAAAGCCGTCCATCTATTCGTCTAAATAAGTACACCACGTTATTTATAGTATCTAATATACCCCCACGACTAACGGAAATCCAGCTGGGCATATCATTAAATGATGTGTCAATGTCTCATTTGTCCACGCGGACCAGTGGGGCTCACCTCTTGTTTGGGTTAATTTTTACCCATTAAACAGACCCGACCCATTTTATTTAACTATAGGTCGGTATTCTAAACCTAAACCCACGACAAATGCCCTCATTTCTCTTTCCCAATTCTCTCTCTAAAGCATCAATGACGATTGTAGAGTTTTCTTAGGGTTCTTCAATCTGGTTCGACTTGGTGATCTCAAAACAGGAAAACGCTAAATTTTCAGCTATATCTTGCCTTACTATTCGATTAAGGTAAGTATTTACTACTTAAAATTATAAAATTGTAGGGTTGGGGAATATTTGGGAACTGATGTCTGGTGCATGTGAAGTTATTATGTTTTCTGAGTTATTATATGTACCTCTTTAGCATTATATTATGTTTTCTGGTTTTGTCCTTGTCAAATTGGTCCTACTTATTAAAGCTATTATTTTTGTCGTTTTTATATTTAATTGATAGTGGGGTTTCATGTCTTTGTATTTTACTGTCGCTTTGTATTAAAATGCTGGTGTGGTCCCATTTTGCCCTTTATTTTTGTTGTTGCATGTGCTTTTAGCAGAAAAATGATGGATAAAGTGAACTTATACTTTAATTATGGATATGTGTGGGTATTGGAACCTACGTTGTCTTATACTAAGAGAGATGTGTATGTGTTGAGCGACTATGAAGTAGACCATCTCTCTTATATTGATTTGTGTAAAGAATACACTGAAGTGTTAGGATATGTTGAGGTACAACAATTGATATTTCTTGACCCTTCTGGGAGGTATTTTTTGTTAGATGGGGATGAAGGGATTAGGAAGATTCAAGCCTTAATTAATGATGGTTTTAGTAATGTACAATTATTTGGGGTTGGCCTGTTAGATGATACTGTTAATGTTCTTGTATTTACCCAAATTAGAGGACCAGTAGATACTATACCTGTTGTTGCTGCTTCTGATTGTGATAGTACCGAAGATGATGAAGACATTGAAAGTGTAGATAGTGATTATGATAGTGATGTCCTAGGTTTATTTGAAAGGCAGAAGAAGTATGAGGTATCTGACAACCTTGATACGTATAAAACATTGGAAAAGGGTATGACTTTCAAAAATCTTGCTGAAGCTAAGGAGGTTATTGGTTATTATGCTGTGTCTAATAAGAGGGGCCTTAAGGTAGATAAGAGTGATACCAAAAGACTTAAATACAAGTGTCAGATATGGTGTCCTTTTAAATGTCTTATTTCTAAGGATGACAAAAATCAAGGGATAAAGATAAAAACTTGGAGGGATGAACATAATTGTAGTGAAGTGTTTGAGAACAGAAGAGCTACTCCTGCTGCTTTAGCACATTATTTTAAGACAAAGATTCAAAATAATCCTAAGTTTAAAATTAAAGAGATGAAGAGTGATTTAGAGGATAAATTTAGTTTGAATGTGAGTGCCTCAAAGTTAAAAAGGGTAAAAAGAATAGTTTTAGAGAAATTGGAGGGTTCCTACTCTGATGAGTACAACAAATTGGAGGCATATGCTCAAGAGTTGAGAGAAACAAAACCCTGGTACTGATATGGTGATACAGATATCCAAGGATGAAATGGAGGAAGGTAAGAGAAGATTTTTGAGGATGTATGTTAGTTTCCAAGCCTTGAAGAGTGGATTCAAAGCAGGTTTGAGACCTTTTATAGGTCTAGATGGAACATTTTTAAAAGGCAAATGCAAAGGGATGTTGTTAGTAGCTTGTTCTCATGATTCTTGTAAGCATTTTTATCCACTAGCTTGGGCTATAGTGGATAAGGAAACCAAGACAACCTGGCAGTGGTTCATGGAGAACTTGAAGGCTTCTTTGGACTTGAAAGATGGTGAAGGGTACACATTCATGTCAGATATGCAGAAGGTATGTATTCTTATGCAGATTTTCACATTCAACAGTATTTTACATTTAGCTTCTTTTGTTAATGTGATGTTTGTTTGTGTATGGTTTGTTAGATGCTGTTAGGAATGTTTGTCCACAGTCATATCACAAATATTGTGCAAGGCATATTGAAGCAAATTGGAGTAAAAAATGGAATTCTGATGAGATGAAAAAGTTAATGTGGTGGTGTTCTTGGAGCACATATGAGGAGGAATTTAAGGACATGTTGAAACAGCTAGGTGAAGTTTCTGAGGATGCTGTCAAGGACTTGCTGAACTATCCTCTAGTAAGTTGGTGTAGAGCTTACTTTGATACACAATGCAAAAATCCAATGGTGGACAACAACTTTACAGAGTCCTTCAACTCTTGGATTCTTGAAGCTAGACATAAGCCAATAGTGAAGATGCTCGAAGAAATAAGAGTGAAGGTGATTAACTACTTGTTTACTTGTTCATTAACTATTTGTTTACTTGTTCATTAACTGTCCATTAACACTGGTAGCTCACACTGTCCATTTACTTGTTCATTAACTTGTTCATTAACTGTCCATGAATAACTGCTTGTTCATTAACTGTCCATTTACTTGTTCATTAACTATCCATTAACTGTTGAGTATTACTTAACTGTTGAGTGAGTTGAGTGATTAATTGCTTGTTTTCACAGTTTATTAACTGCTTATTTACTCTGTTGATTAACTGTGTAAACAAGGATGAATAACTGCTTGTTTACTTGTTCATTAACTGTCCATTAACAGACTGACTAACTATGAACTGTTGAGTAATTAACTGCTTGTTTACACAGTTGATTAACAGCTTGTTTACTCTGTTGATTAACTGTGTACACAAGGATGAATAACTGGTTGTTTACTTGTTCATTAACTCTATTGATTAACAGTTCATTAACAGTTGATTATAGTGATTACTCTGTTGATTAACTCTGTTGATTAACAGTTCATTAACTGGTGATTATAATGATTACTAATTAACTATGCTGATTAACTATTGAAGGTGATGATCAACTTAAGGATAAAGCAGTAGAAGTAAACAGTTGGAGAGGTGAATATAGCCCATATGCAATGGAGTTGTACACTGATTATAGAGAGATGGCTTCAAAGTGCAAGGAAAATTTTAATGGGGACAAGGGTTTTGAAATAAGTGAAGGTGAAGATAGGCACACAGTGATTCTGGAGCAAGAAAGGTGCACATGCAGGCTTTGTGACTTGTTTGGAATCCCTTGTCCTCATGCTATCAGGGGATTCTTATACAAGAAACAAGACGCAACAGTTGGCATTCACTGGTGGTATTCCAAACAAGCCTGCCAGATGGTGTATCAGCACAAACTGCAGCCTGTTAGAGGTGAAAGATTCTGGAAAATTGAGCCACACCAAGCCATGGATCCACCACCACTAGCAAAGATGCTTGGTAGACCTAAAGTGAAAAGGTCAAGAGAGAAGGATGAAGCTAGGAAAAGGCAAGGACAATGGTCAACATCTAGGAAGGGTCTTCAGATGACATGCAGTTTTTGTGGCCAACCAAATCATAATAAAAGAAGTTGTCCATAGCCAACAAGGTATTTCATTAATCTATTGTCCATTAATCAGTTTTTCTTACTCACATGCTAACTTATATATTTGATTATAATAACAGTCAAAGAAAAATGACACTCATCCAACTCAAGAAGCAGTATTCTTTATGGTACCTACTCCAGGTTCTAAACCTCAAGACCAACAATCTAGTCACACCAACACTCAGTAGCCAAGTTTTCCATCCAGTCGTGACACTCAGCCAACTCAACAATCTAGTCACACCACTCAGCAGCCAAGTCGGCAATCCAGTTATGACACTCAGCAGCCAAATCAACAGTCCAGTCAAGACACTCAAATGCCAACTCAGCAATCCAGCACTCAGAATATTCAGATCACAAGAATGTTTCTTCAAGCAGACTTTGGTGCAGATTCTGACCCAGTCTTGAGGCCTAAGGTTGTGTCTGATATTAAGACTAGACTTCAACTTAGGAGTCAATAAAATCTGGCACTAGGAAGATCCCATTCACAGGTGATCACACTGGTAGCTCACAACCAATAAAACTACCATACTCCCCAAAGAAAACTACCCGGAATGGGAAGGAAGCAATGACACAAGCTCAATTGTTGGGTGTGAAAGAGAAAAAAATTGGAAAACTCAAAGCTAGAAGAGGCAAGGGGAGTGGCAAGGGGGAGTAGTGTAGCTTAAAAATACTAAATGTAATCCTTTTTTGGCATGACTGTTCAGTACATGATGTATGTAGTCAAGTAAATATTCTAGGTTTTTAGACAAGTAAATGTTGTAACAGTGCTATATGTTTTTGGATCACATATGTACTTGTCTAATAGCAATGTTTTGTTGGGCTTAAACAATATAAATTTGCTACTCTATTTATGGCAATGTTCTAATTGTCTATCTATAACAAGTTGTTATAGTCTATGCAAGTTTTAAGTGAAGTCTATGCAAGTTTTTAATGAGATAGTTTGTGCAGAAATGCAGAAATGCAGTCTATGCAAGTTTTCAGCTGTGATAGTCTATGCAGAAATGCTGAATCATTACAGAACCATTTGTGTAGAAATGCAGAACCATTTTATACAGAAATGCAGAAATGCAGAACCATTTTATACACAAATGCAGAACCATTTATAGTTTGTGTAGAAATATAGAACCATTTTATAGTTTGTGCAGAAATGCAGAACCATTACATAAACAGAAATACACAGTTTAAAAAATAACCAGTACAGGAACAAACTTCATTTCATACCAAACAGCTAACAAACTTCATTTCATACCAAAATATAACCAATACAAAAACATTCAAACTTCATTTCATACCAAAATATAACCAGTACAGAAGGTTGAAAAAGGAAAAAAGAAGGAAACTAATACATAAGCTGCTTCATAACATAATTACACCAGACCACAACAACACTAAATCATCTTGAAAACTAGTACTAACACAAAGCCAATCCAAGAAAAAATAATAAACAACTTCATATTTTGTAGTTGAGCCTCGATCCTAATAACTTTTTGTAATTTTGCTGGATTAGTTCCCTCGACCTCTTCCATTATTTTCTCTATTTTCAGTCTTTCAGCAGATATAACAACTTCCAAGTTAGCCACCATCTTCTTCAGATAATTTCTTTCAACTTCAACCGACTTTAGTGAAGTATTCAAGTTATTGATTAGCAACATCACATGTGGTGGCATCTCTTCATCACGCTATTCCCACAAACCACAAGAAGAGGCCTCATCAAAACGAGAGCATTTGTAGAATTGACGACCACCGTTCAATTGAGTCTTAGCTACAAAATGCTTTATAGTTAAACCACAACTACAAAGACGCGACGAACGAGAAGACACTGAATTTTCAGACATTGTGAAGGGAAATAACAAGATTTAATTTGTTATAAAAGAGGATTTTTGGGGAAGAAGAAAGGGGAATAGAAAAACAAAAGAGAAATGAGAGAATTGGGAAAGAGAAATGAGGGAATTTGTGGGTTTAGGTTTAGAGTACCGACCCATAGTTAAATGAAATGGGTCGGGTCTGTTTAATGGGTAAAAATTAACCCAAACAAGAGGTGATCCCGACTGGTCTGCGTGGATAAATGAGACATTGACACATCATTTAATGATATGCCCAGCTGGATTTCCGTTAGTCGTAGGGGTATATTAGATACTATAAATAACGTGGTGTACTTATTCAGACGGATAGATGGACGGGTGGCTTTTATAAACCATTTAACATACTATAGGGGTATTTTTGGCCCTTTTCCATATAAACAAACTAGTATAGTACAAATTTTATAGTCAAAATCGCGTGGCATAGCCACTTTTATGGTTGACTATCGAAAAATAGTCACAATTTATAAAGTCAATGAAAAATAGCCACTATTTACTTCAACAGAAATCGGTCCCGTATAATATACAGGAGTTCGGATGCATTTGTGTACGAACTCCAGCATATTATGCTAGACCGATACACTTTGCTGACTCTTGTATAATATACGGGAGACTGGAGTGCTGGTGCTCCAAACTCCAGTATATTATACTGGACATTTATACTTGCTGGAACTCCAGAATATTATGCGGGAGTTCCAGTATAATATACTTGAACTCCTGCATATTATACGGGAGTTCCAATATGGTTGTCCTGGAATTCCCGTATAATATGCGGGAGTTCAAGCATACTTATGATGGAACTCCTGTATAATATACAGGTGTATTTTTTGGGTTTTGAACAGTGTTTTCGCTCAGATTTATCTTTACATAAACAATGGCTAAATTTCGATTACTTTTGAAACTGTAGCTATTTTTGAATGACCAGTTGTAAATCTGGCTATTTTTAAATTTCGCGCAATTTTATAGCATATATTTAAAATTTGAATGTGGTTTTCAAACTAAACACTAACCAAAATTTAAGGATCAGTTATCTAATAAGTTTCTCTCAAAACTGATCTTTTATGTTATGTTATGTGATTTTTATAATATATTTTTTATAACAATACTTCACTATAACACTCAAAAAGTATTGGAACAAATATATTTTTATAACAATATTTTAATATAACATTAAAAAAATATCAAAATAAATGTGATTGTTATAAAAAATTTTGACTATACAAAAATATACAAAGTTTTAATTCCCTCTTCTCTATCTCTCTCCCAAATCCCTCTCCGATCCCCCACCCCATCTCATCACCATTTTCAACCCTTTCCAAATACGGAGATTCGACACACGTGTGTATATTAAGAATTCTTGTTAAAATAAAATTATTTTCTATTTTTTTAAATTATGCATTCATTTTAAGGAGTTATTTAATTTGGTCCATATTACAAGTTGCAAATAATATAAATAATTATTTTAAGATTATATGATATTATTAATTATACATGGGTTATATTGTATAATTACTATAAATAAATTCCAGTTCTTTATTAAACCATACATATAAATGGTTTATAATATATCACAATTATATTAGAATTATATCATGTATAACACCTAAGGAAAATAAAAATCATGTATAGCAGCTAAAAATAATTTATATAAAAATACGTCTGAAATATCAGGTATGATTATTATATTAGTATTAAATGATATATAAGACCGTTGAATGGCTTAAACAAATATACTGTAATAATGTAATGTTCAGTAGGTAAGGAAAGGGAAAATGTAAGGTGCCGACAATGAAAAGGAAAGTGACGATATAAACAAAGAATGTGGTACATCAATATCAAGAGACGAGTTGAGTCTCACTGGGATTACGTATTAGGCTGCTCAATGGGCTCATGTATTGGCTTCACAAGAAAGAGTTTTGGGCCTTTAGGGTTTTTATTCAACTAGCCCAATTATTAGCTAGACTAGTAGTTAAATAACATATCAAGGGGGATAATGGGCATCTTTTGGCATAACTGAATTCTAACTACTTTCTCTCTATACTTCTCTCCGTCTTGTTCTTGCTCTTCTTCCCTCTCCCACCCTTTCTATATCTTTCTAAGCTCATGTGTAACAGTTGAAGCAGATTGTAACCTTTGAATTGTGATCAATAAAGCTTAGTTTCCTTTTCAATTTCATTTCCAAATTAAGTACATTACAAATTGGTATCAGAGCAAATCCTGGCTACAATGACAGTTCCAGAAACTCGTTCGAAGTCTAATGAAGATTATGTAAAGAAATTAGACAATCAGTTTCAAAATTACATGGCAGAGACAAATAAAAAATTGAAATCACGTGATTCTAAGATTGATGATGTGGGTAGGAAGCTGGATGAAATTATGGACAGACTTTTCACGAGCAAGGATGATATCTTGGTGGAAGTCAATCACATTAATGGCTCCAGTACTCACCCTAGATTTACCAAGAAAAATGAATACTCCATTGGTAGGAGGCAAGGGAATCACCATGGACATAGGTTTTGAAATTTCTTACTTCGAAGAAGGTGACTTCGGATCTTGGCTCCACAATTGTGAAAGATACTTTTACTTCAATCAGATAACTGACACTTAGGAGAAATTAGAGGTTGATGTCCTTCACCTCAATGGAAGGGCGGAATCCTAGTATTTCTCTTATTATCTGAGCAAGGGTAGTGTGAGATGGCCTGAGTTTGTAGAAGAAATTAGTAAAAGATTTGAGGAGTCTAATAATAGCAATCTTGGGGCTTTCAAAGGCCCTTCGTTCCGCCAACAAAGAAGTCATCCTTGACGATTTCCCATTCCTTCCCTGCCGAGCCGCCTCTCTTCGCCATTCGATGCTTCCGCCTTAGGAGATTTCAAAAAAATTGAGTAACAAGGATCACTAAATGAGTACCTTGCCAAATTTGAAGATTTGAAGGCTTGGGTCTTGATTAAATAACCTACTATACTTGAAGAATTCTTCCTTGGATTCTTTATTGAAGGACTCAAAAATGAGATTAGTCACACAGTCAAAATGCTTGATCCTTTCTCCTTGAGCCAAGCAGTTGAGAAGGATAGACACAAACAAAAGTTGCTAGACGCAGCAACAAAAAAGGGAAATGTAAGCATTACTAAGCAGTCAGTACAGTACAATAATAATAATGTCCAAACAGGAGTGAGAACAACTAGGGTTCAACAGAAGGAAGGTGGGTCTACCTCCTACAATGTAGGTAACAAATTTTTTGAGGCAAGAAGAACAAGAGGTGAATGTTACAAGTGCGGTGAGAGGTACTTCTCTGGCCATCAATGTAACAATAAACAACTAAATGCATTGTCTGGATCTACTGAAAATGAAGAAGTAGAAATGAATGCTGGGGAAGAAGGAGTAGTGGATGAGCAAAATCAGGAGATAGTAATTGATGAGGCCATTAGTCTTAATGCCTTATCTGGAATAGTCACATCTACTACTATCAAGTTGAAAGGGGTGTATGGGAAACAAGTCATGGTGATATTAGTAGATAATGGTAGCACCCATAGTTTCGTAGCAAGTGAAACTGCAAAACAATTGGGGTGTGTGATCTAGGTAGATGCTCCAATGAGAGTTACAATTGCAAATGGGAGTAATCTGATGAGCTATCATTCTTGTCCTCAGTTCAAATGAAAAATGCAGGGTATTGAATTTGAATACAAGCTGAGAGTGCTAGACATTGAGGGATGTGATATGGTATTAGGAGTGGATTGGATGATAAAGCACAATCCTATATTATTTGATTTTATTGGGTATAGATTGCAGGTAAGTGTGAAGGGAAAGAGAGTATAATTGAAGGGTTTTTCTAAAGAAGGGAGTTTACAGAGTTTATCAGCTGCATGGGTGAAACAACTGCTCAAGAAAGGTCAACTATTGTGGGCTCATCTCTTCACAATTACTGCTCAACCTACTATAGAAGAAAGAAATATACCTAAACAAATTAGGAGGCTATTGACTAAATTTCCAGGAGTTTTTGCTGATCCAAAGTCTCTGCCACCACAGAGGAGTCATGATCACTTCGTTCCTCTCAAATCAGATGCAGCTCCAGTCAGCATTAGGCCCTACAGGTATAACCATTTCCAAAAGAATGATTTAGAAAAACAAGTGACTAGTCACTCTCTTAATAATGGTATCATTCAGACTAGTCACTATATTTTCTCCTCACCAGTGTTATTAATAAGAAAAAAGATGGTAGTTGGAGATTTTGTAGTAGATTACAGAGAATTAAAATGAAAGACAAATTTCCTATACCTCTAGTAGATGATCTCATGGGTGAATTAAATGGTTCATGCATTTATTTAAAGATTGATTTAAGCACTAGTTATCATCAGATTAGAATGAGGGAATCTGACATACACAAGACTGCATTTAGGACTCACTTTGGAAATTATGAGTTCAAGGTTATGCCATTTGGATTAACTAATTCACCTGCTACCTTTCAAGGTTTAATGAATCATGTATTCAGGCCTTTCCTTAGGAAATTTGTGCTGGTAATTTTTGATGATATATTGGTGTACAGTTATTCAATAGAGAGTCATGTTATGCATCTTAGACAGGTATTAGAGGTGTTACAGAAAGGGCAACTGTATGCTAAGTTGTCTAAGTGTGCTTTTGGTCACAGTCAAGTGGAGTATTTGGGGCATATTATTTTAGGTCAAGGGTTAGCTACCGATCCTGCTAAGATTGAGGCCATGCTCAATTGGCCCGTCTCTTGGTTCATTACGTGAAAGGTGGTCTCCAATATGACCCCCTCCCCGCGAGAACGGGTAGAGTCACTTCTCCTGATGTACGTTCCACTGCATTATTAAAACCAGTTAGAGTTATACAGCCCAGAAAAATTCAAAATAAAATAGTTTTGTGTTATGCGTGATTTTTGGTGATTTTTGTGTTATTTTTCTCTTATTATTTGTATTTTTGTGTGGGCGTGTCTATTTATTTAAATTAGTATAAAATACAAAAATATTTGCATGCTGCATATAAAATTCATGTTTGTAATTTAGAGTAATTAAATTTATTTGACGAAAATGGAAAATAACAAAAATATGTGTTTAATGTCTAATTGTGTAATTTTATCTTTAATTGTTATTTAATTTTGTGTTAATTGTTATAACACTTTAACTCGTACTTTTATAAGTTGATTTATTTCTATAAGTTAATTTAAGACTTTTAGGATTTTTAGTTATCAATTTTTGAACTAAAAGATTTTTTGAAGAGAAAAGAAACAAAATAAAGGAAGAAAATCGGAACTGGGCCAAAATCGAGCCCAATTCCCCTGACCCAAGCTAAATATACTCATACCCAGCCCAGTCCGTCTCCAACACAGCCAAACGACGCCGTTTAAGACGTCTCCATCCCAGCCGTTGATCTTCGTTGATCAGACGGTCTCCAATCTCCCTCATTACCCGATCCATTACCATACCCGAGCCCCGCCCGTATCACCCTAAACGACTACGTTTGGTTCTAATTGATCTAATCTAGACCGTTGGTTTCTAATATCCAATGGTCCTGATTAATACAACCTTTTTAATATATCAATCCCCCAAAATCCCATCCCCCCTTCAGAATACCCCGCCTCGTCGTCCATCTCCAACCCTAGAGACACAAATCGTTAATCGCCGCCGCCTCCACCACCACCGGAAATCGCCTCACAGCGGTTCCGGTGGTCCAAACAACCCAATCTTTACACCGCAGAACCCCCATAACTTCCCCATTCCAACCCCCATAACAGCTAGTTTCGATTCCCCACCAATCGTATCGAATCTCCATTCAAAGGATCGAGCAGAACCCTAGCCGCCTTTGTTTGACTCCAAACCCATATCCCACCACCACTAGGCTTCTCTCAGACCACCACCACCTCTATTTTGATCCAAACAATACCCCAACTCGTCAATTGCTAAAACACAAAAAGGCCCGTATTTCACTTCAAACGTTTAAGGCATGAAGAGCATGTTTGGTTTGAATTGGAATTTGGTCGCGTGTTCTCACGATTGGAAACACACGGTTAAATTCCATTTCAAATCCAAAAATAAAAGAGAGGTGAAAGTCAGTTCGTATTTTGGGCCGCCATGATTTTCCGGGTATTTGTTCGAAGTTCTCTTTCTCTCATTGTTATCTGTTAGTTTATTTCAATTTCATTACTTCTTCTTCATTTTTCTTCATTTTTTCTGCTTTGATTTTGAGTTAAGTCTGTTTGCCGAAAGCCAGTGCATCTCAAATTATACTTTACTTAGTCTGTTAGATTAAATCATTATGTAGTCACTGATAACACGAGATCATTTGGTCAGTTTAAATTTCATGAATCCATTGGTCATAGTTGGCATCCCTTAATTACTGAATTTAAAAGTTTGTGATTTAAATGGGAAGTCATGTGATTGTCAAAATTCATAGCTGCCAGTACACTTTTTAATTAACAAATGGTATTAGACACTAAGTTAGTGCACTGCGCAGAGAATGTCAGAGAAAAAAATTAGTTCTTTAATGTTTTGAGTGCATTTGAGAGCTGGAAAATGAGAATTCACATGGGGAGGGGATTGAAAGGCTGAAATGAGCATGTGCAAGGCAATAGGGAGTGTTTTTTGACAAGTTGAAAGGGTGGCTGGTTCTGATTTTTGTCTATAAAAAGGAGATATACTCACAGGAGAAGAGGGGACACACATAAGAGAAGAGTTCAAAAAAAACAGAGATAGGGCAGAACACTGTTCGAAAAAATAAAACACACAGTAGAGGGCATAGAATACATTGGGGTAGTTTAAGGGATTGGGTAAGCCTGTGAGTAAGGAAAACAGTAAGAGGAAGAGCCTGTAGAGATTAAAACAGACAGATAGACTTGAGAGAGACTGTTGCACTGAAGTTTTCTTATCATCTCTTGAGGTCTTGAACTTCTGAAGTAATTTGTGGATCCATTTATTTTGTGGCTTGAATTTTGGTGTACAAATACTTGCTGGATGGTTCATGTTGCTGGTTCTAATTGCTGGCCTTTGGGTTATTATTTTTATTGAGATTCTCTGCATCGTTGCTTGGTTTGGACTGGTTTTACTGGTTGTTTTCCTGCTGTTGAGGTCTGTTACTGCTGCTGCTGCATACTGACTTTCCTCTCCTTTTTTGGTTTTATATACCAGGTACTTCTTCTAACATCTCTAAGTTGGAAAATTGATGCAAAAATATGATATGAAAGTCAAAGTTCAAGTTTGATGTGGACTCTATCGTTTACTCTATATTTCAGTTCCTGTTTTGCTATTGTTGTATAATTAGTATAAATTGAACATTTGAAATCTCTTTGGAAGTTTATTTGTTATTAATATGGACTGTTAATTAGGCTGTATTGATTTAATTGATATCATTTTAAGTTTAGATATATTGAAATAATATGCTTACAATATAAGGGAAGCTGAAGCTAGTAAAATACAAGTTAACTTTGGTTTTGTCTCTATGTTGTGTTTGTGTACAGATTTGGGGTTTGCATTTATTTTAGTTTGAACTGTCAATTAGAGGAGTAAGCAGATGATTGTTCTGAATCTAGTATTTGATATAGTTATCGGATAGCTTCTGAATCTGGTATTTGATATAATTCTCCTAAAACTAATAGCATATGATGTCTAGCATCTTGTAGCAATTCATATAAGTAATATAGTATTTGATATAGTTCTGAATCCAGTATTTGATATAATTCTCCTAAAACTAATAGCATATGATGTCTAGCATCTTGTAGTAATTCATATAAGTAATATAGGCTAAACATGTGATTAAAATTGGAAATATAATCTAATACTTTTAACATTTGAAGTATGCCGTAGGATAAAAATATAAGAAAGAGTTGTTTCATACAAAAGTCGATTGTGATTTGTTGTAACATTAAAACTCACCGGTAATATAATAATGATAACTAGACGCCTTTGTTAAACTTGAATTAGAAATGTGTGTTTTAAAGGGGTTAACGTTGCTAGTTTTGTAAAGCCTAACTAGGAATGACACTAAATAAAATAACGAGACGAGCCTCGTTAGAAATTAAATGTACGGTGTCCTTGATTAATTATTATAAAAAATTTTAGACTCGGAAGGACCGTTTAAAGAATTTCACGATCTTCCCCGCAAAGTTAAACAACACGATAGACTCTTTAGGCACGACTTTAATAAAATACTTTCCTAAATACGGGTGCGCATTTATGTGACCCAAATCTTATTCTCGGCGAAACCAAAATGCATTAAAGTCACAGGCGTACTGGTTGCGGTGTGACTCGAAATGTGTTTTCGTGACGTCGCAATTCCTCCAAAATTAAAAAGCGGAACAGTAATAGCACCTAATTAAAATATATAAAGAAATCAGATAAAAGCAAAAATTGCAGTTGAGCGACCGTGCTAAAACCTCGGAATCCGGGAATGCCTAACACCTTCTCCCGGGTTAACAGAATTCCTTATCCAGGTTTCTAGTTTCGCAGACTGTAATACAGAGTCATAAATTTTCTCGGTTCAGGATTAACCGGTGACTTGGGACACCATTATTTTTCCAAGCGGCGACTCTAAAAAAATAAATAAATTGATCCCGTTCCGACAGTCCTTTAAGTGGAAAAACTCCTTCACCGATCATTATTATACCCCTTCTCGGGGTGTAATATTAAACAGTGGTACATTACCTTATGTGCGGAAAAAGGAGGTGTGACAGCGGGTTCGATTCTGCTGGGGATGATGCTATTCACCCAGAACTTCGGTTCAGGGTTTAAGAATTCGAGCTCAGTTAAATTGTTGTTTTTGTCTATATCCGATTTTATTATATGTTTAATTAATGTGCTACATGTCTACCGCTTTGATACTAGTTGCACTGTATATACAAACTGCTATATGTTTACCGCTTTGATATTGCGTGAACTGTGTATATAAACTATGCCGAAAACCCTTCTCTTCTCACCCCCGGGGATGTGCTCACTGGTTGAGACTCCCTATTCTGTTATTGTCATACCCCGAAATAATAAAGAGGCTCGGAAAGTTTCTAAGCCGGATGGCCTTTTGGTTCCCGGAAAAGAGCTCCTTCCTCAGCCCGAGTTGTCCGCTTGGGTACACAGTCTAGATCATGTACCAAGGTTTTTGAGCTTAGAATAACATAACTTCATGCCGGATCCCCAGTAGGAAACGCTTATTTGCATCACGATGCACTTGACTTAGGGGACTCAACACAGGGGTTGGGTCCGTCTAGGACAGGTGACCCGGTAATCAAAGACCGAGCATATTATATGTTGCATTTATTATTATGATGATTGGTTAAATTCCTGAAAACAAAAAAAAAAGAAATAGAATTTTGGAATAGAAAAATATCAAAAATATTGACGAAATGTTGTCAAAAATTTGAAAATTTGAAAAATAGGAAGAGCAATTTTGTTGAAATAATTGGTCATAAAATAATCTGACCGAACTACGCAGGTTTGATTCTCGCCATTAGGTGGGATACGTAGGCAACCCTCATCGGGTCCAACCACCCCTTCAAAAAATTAAAAAAAATGTGTCGAAGTTTTAGTTTTCAATAAAATCAAAGTAACGCCGTTTTTGAAAATAGCCGAATGTTCCGAAAGGACACCGGATGGCTGTTTTTGCAAAAATGGTCACTTTGAAGTCTTTTCTTTTTCTTTTTGAATAATAGCCTTGAAATATTCCATGTGGAAATGTTGAAAGGCCGTAGCCTCAAAATAAAGTTTGGGATACCACCCCTTTTAAAAAATAAAAAAATAAAAAATAAAAATGTCAAATTTTTTATTTTGTTATAAATAAGTCGGGTGATGCTATTCTTGCTTAAAATAAGTCGAATGTCCCTCAAAAGGACGCTGGAAGGCTGTTTTTGCAAGAATAGCCACTTCGAGTCGTTTGTAAATAATTTTGGACACAACCTTGAAATGTTCCCTCGCGGAAATGTCGAAAGGTTGTATCCGCAAAATTAAGTTTGAGTCATTGCTCAACTTTTCAAAAATATCCACTTTATCAAATAAGCCATTACATGGCCGGTCTTTGCATAAATAGCCACTTTTGGCATTTGAAATTCTTCAGTCTTGTATTGGCCTGTGTCGGTGTTGAACGATGCCCCACAGGCCCCAGGATAAAAATTTTGAAATGAAGTTTTGCAGAAAGAGCCACCTTCTCTAAATAAGCTATTACATGGCCAATTTTGTAAAAAAATAGTCACAATTGACATAAAAAATTCTCAATCTTTTGTTGGCCTATGGCGATGCCGAACGATGCCCCATGAGCCCCAGGATGAGAAAATTTTCAAGTTTATTTTCTTAAGTAAAATTTTGCAAAAATAGCCATTTTGCCAAATAAGCCATTACATGGCCAATAGTCATAATTGACGTTAAAACTATTCTGATTCTTGTAGAAATCTCTGGCACAAGGTGTGAAAGTTTTTTTTTCATGAGAGTTTGTAGTTGGAGTGAGCTTTTACAATTTTTCTTCAAAAAAGAAAAAAAAATCAAAATCAAATAAATATCTCTTTATTTCTTGCATTAATTTGCAAGAACTACGCTCGGTCTGATTCATGCGGGGTCATGATACGTATGCAATCTCCATAAGATTCGACCACAACTGTATATGTATATATATATAAAAAAAAAAGAAAAAAAAAATGGAAGTTAATAACAAGAGAGGTTTTCAAGGATAATGGAAAAGGAAAAGTTGGAGTGATGCATGTAGCGAATACATATATGATTAACTGACTAGGTGCATTACATCCAACGTGCGATAACATATCTGTAAAACTCTGTGAGCTTACAAGTTTGTTGCATTTCCAGAAAGTTTAGCGGTTGGCTTGACAGAATATTCTCGCCAATCACCATTACCATACTAGATCAAAAGGGCCAATTCTAGCAAGCATGTCTAGTTCCGGCAAAAGTCTCGATGGAGAGAAAACAGAGATACAGATAATGAAAGATGAGGTGGACCGGTTGAGACAACAAATAACAGATATGCACCTAGCCTGGGCTAGGGGACAGTCACCACCAAACCTTCCTACTCTTACACCAGCTCCAGAGTGTCCGCCTATTGATCCCTCGACAAGTGCACCAATCTATCCATATTATCAAGGGGAAAACCCTTATACATCCCAGGTTCCACCAGCTAGACAAAACACTCCTCCTCCGGTCACCCCTGTTTTCGTGGCACCTCCACCTGCTACTTTACAGAAGTCGTCCGGTGAATCGCTTTTTCAAATACATGACAATCATTGTTATGATCCTGAGCCTACCTTTAAGGCTCCTGAACCGCATTCACACACCCCTCACTGGGATAACCCGGCAGAACCGGAAAAGCACTTCAAAAGTTTGGAGCACGAGGAAGTTATTCGGAAAGTCAAAAGCCTGGAGCAATCCTTCAGGAATATGCATGGTTTAGGCAACCAAGTCAGCGTTGCTTACAAAGATCTGTGCCCATTTCCAGATGTCCAGTTGCCCGCCGGGTTCAAAATGCCCAAGTTTGATCTATACGAGGGGCATGGTGACCCAGTAGCCCATCTCCGAGGTTTCTGCAGCAAAATGCGAGGAGCCGGAGGGCGAGATGAAATTCTGATAGCTTACTTCGGTCAGAGCTTGGGAGGGTCTGCACTAGAGTGGTACACCAGGCAGGATCCCAGCAGATGGTTTACACGGGATGACCTGGCCCAAGCATTCATCGGCCAATTTCAATATAATCTTGAAATAATCCCTGATCGCTTATCATTGCTAAAGTTAGAGAAGAAACCCGCCGAAAGCTTTAGAGAATTTGGGTTCCGCTGGAGGGAACAGGCAGCGAGGGTAGATCCCCCGATGAGAGAGAACGAGATGGTGGATTACTTCTTTCAGACACCGGAGCCAACTTACTTTAGTCACCTGGTGACATCGGTTGGTAAATCTTTCAATGAGGTGGTCAAAATGGGCGGAATGATAGAAGAGGGACTTAAGTCCAATAAGATATTGAGCTATTCCGCGTTGAAAGCAACAACTCAAGCTATTCAGAATGGCACAGGGGTTGCATTCGGGAAGAAGAGAAGAGAAGAAATTGCAACGGTAGAGGAGGGTACTTGGTCCAGATCGAAAGGTCCTTCACCTCATTACCAAGCCAGACCCTACTACCCAAATCACCCTAATCACCCTCCCCGAAACACATATCCACCACCAAGGGCTTACAATAACCCTCCAGAACCAGGTTTCCGAGGGAATCATGCATTCAAAAAGGAAAATACACAAAGAACATTCACTGAGTTGGGAGAAACTTATACGGATCTATTCCACAAATTGAAGCATATTGGTTTGTTGAGTCCTGTTGAGACAAGATTGCCAAATCCCCTACCCCCAAATATGGATCGCTCAGTAAGCTGTGAGTATTGTTCAGGGGCTCTCGGACATGATACCGAGAAATGTTGGAAACTGAAACATGCCGTACAAAATCTTATTGACGCCAATAAGATCGAGGTGCGGACACCAGAGGCACCCAACATTAATCAGAATCCATTGTCAGCTCACCCTTAGACCCAACATATAAGAAGTCATGCTTGGTAATCAGGAGGAGTCTTCAGTGGTTTGTTTTGTTGTCATTTCTTTTGTCCGAGTTGTTTTCGGGGTTGTGACCCGGATCTTGTTTTGAAGTGAAACCCTCTTATCTTTCCATTTTTGGTCATTTCAGTTTGCCTAGTCTTATCAAGTCTCGTTTCAGGTTTGTATTTTGGTTTGCTTGATTGCATTTGAACCACTTCTCCGTTTAGTGAAACTTTTGGTCTTTTATTACCCAGTTCGTCTTTTTGTTTAGTTTTTCTATCTTTAAATTTGTCATTTGTTCGAACGCCGACTCTAATGACATGGCATCGCACATAATTTTGGCCTAATATTAAGGGATAATCATGAAGCAATTCGAAGATAATCATGTCATTTTAAAAAGAAATAAAAATGATTTGAGATTATTTGGAGCCCGAATCATGTGAGACTGGGGCAGGTAAAACATGAAGAAGCCCTTAAAGGAAAATTGGCTATGCTAAGACGGGGTTCGCTCGTGATACTGAAATGAAAGTGTCATCCAGCAATACTTTAAAATGACAGATGAAAAGGCAAATGGACGATATGGTTATCAATCAGGGCACAAACAGAAGATGTCGTGAATATGTTGTTTGAACTTGGCATGTTTTGAAAATTGGAATGACGAAGGCATTTTGTTCTGCTATCCAAACACTTTATCCATCGTCAACCCTTTGAGCCTTAATTTAAATTCTTTCATACCCCTCCTTCAGAATTAGTTGCAAAGACTAGAAACACAAGTTTGAAAGACAAAAAAAGAAAGGGATAAAGAAAAAGAAAAAGAAAGAGAACAACAAAAAGAGATAAAGAAAGGAAAAGAAAAGAAAAATGGATGAAACTTGAAAAAAAGGAATTGGGAACTACGTTTGACCTGATTCCTTAAAGAGGATACGTAGGCGCTTCACAGCTCGGTCATAGTGTAAATAAAGTAATAAAAATTCCCCAAGTAAAAAATCGGGGCAAAGAAAAATTGTGTTGATTATAAATAAATTTAGGTCCGAAGGTTGTAAATTTTGAACCCAGAATTGATTTTGTTTTTTGAGCCTTCAATACCCTTTCTTTCTAGCCCTATCCAAATCCTACATTACGGTCCAAAGAAAGACCTTCCGATCGGTCTTCAAAAGATGCCACGTCAGGCGAGGGATAGAGTCCTATCATAATATAACACGTTGATTCTCAACAGAAAAGACGCCGATTCTGAGCAGAAAGGAGATACAAGAGAGTCTTAGCAGTGACACCCCAATCCTCAGCTAAAAATAATACAAATGAGAGAGTCTTACCGGTGAAAACCTTCACACGCACCATAAGGCGACAAAAGCCGAGAGAAAATCAAAATGAGAGAGGCTTGAAAGTGAAAACCCTTCGGGCACTACAAGTCGAATAAAGGTGATAATCAGATGGAAATCACGAGACAGAAATCGTGAAAGGCAATTAACGGATAGGCCATATGTGCATGTCATGACCAGTAGAGTTGGTATTCGCGTTTGATAAGTTTTCATAGTTATTTCTTGTTAGAGAGTCATTTTTCTTTGTCTTCTATTTTGTTTCTTTTTATCTTTCTCATTTTATCAAAAATTCCCCATCAAAGTCTATCTAGTCAGAACAAGTGAGAAATGACTTCAAAACTTGCCACCAACTTTCCAATTATTATGCAAAGCAAGGAAATGCCATTGACGACAGAGAAGTAGGGTGCAAAGAAGATTATTAAACTGGGGCAGAAAATTTTCTTTTCAGTTTGAAAATTTTCTCGAAGTCAATACCCACTTGGGGAAGAAGGAAAGTCTTAAGGGAAATGGTCTTCGAACCAATGTCATCCTCAACAGCCTTCAAGAAGAGTGAAACACCAAATTTTGAGGAAATGAAAATCCACCAACAATGTTATCTACAACAAGTTCCGAGGTGGTCGGACAACACAGAGTGGTAAAGGAAGAAAGGAAATCCCATCTTCAACAAAATAACCCCCAACAAGTTGAGAACGGGGAAGGGATAAATGGAAAAACACATCCCCAACAGGAATATCATCTCCAGCAAATGAAATCATTCCCCAACAATGTTTTGGGAACCCCGAGCGAGGGAAAAGAGGAAAAGGAATAACCACCCTACAGGAGCGGCACAACCGCTCACAATATTTTGAACTAACAAATTTTCTTTGATTTGAAACAGGGAAAGAAAGTGCTATTGATAGCAGAAAGTCATGCCACAAGGAAGAACACCAATATTGGGGCAGAAAATTTTCTGCCGTTGTTGAAAATTTTCTCGGAGAAACGAGGAAGGCAATTCAAGATGACGTGTCAGGTTTGTCCACCTTCAAATAGGATGTTTCAGGTTTGTCCACCTTCGAACAGGACGTCTCATGTTTGTTCACTTTCATACATTGATACAATGGGAGTATTCGCCCTCGAATAGGATACAATGGGAGTATCCGCCCTCGAATAGGATACGATGGGAGTATACGCCCTCGAATAGGATACAATGGGAGTATTCGCCCTCGAATAGGATACAATGGGAGTATTCGCCCTCGAATAGGATACGATGGGAGTATTCGCCCTCGAATAGGATACAATGGGAGTATTCGCCCTCGAATAGGATACAATGGGAATATTCGCCCTCGAATAGGATACAATGGGAGTATTCGCCCTCGAATAGGATACAACGGGAGTATTCGCCCTCGAATAGGATACAACAGGAGTATTCGCCCTCGAATAGGATACAACGGGAGTATTCGCCCTCGAATAGGATACAACGGGAGTATTCGCCCTCGAATAGGATACAACGGGAGTATTCGCCCTCGAATAGGATACAACGGGAGTATTCGCCCTCGAATAGGATACAACGGGAGTATTCGCCCTCGAATAGGATACAATGGGAGTATTCGCCCTCGAATAGGATACAATGGGAGTATTCGCCCTCGAATAAGATATTTTACGTTTGTTTTTATTTTACCTTGTCCTACACGTTTTTCATAAATTATTGCCAGAATTAAATTCAAAAAAAATTGCTACTAAAAGCAGGCGCCTACCTGTATAACAAAAGGCAAGTCTTCAGTCTTTACATCGCAGGTCTTGAAACCAGTAACCCACCATAAAGCAGAGGGTTACAACAAGAGATCCCAGCGCAAATTCAAGCGCATGAGTCAAAGGAAATGATGGAATGAAGGAAAATATTCCCAGCATCATTATCCTCAGCAGGCAAGTAAACAGTTCTAAAGATATCCCCAGCAGTCAGGAGGGAAAGCAACACGACCCAGGAAGAAAGCAATTCCGAAACAAGGAAATTTAGGAGAAATGATGGTTCAAGAGTCGATGCAGCAAGAATAAAATGGTACAAGAAGTAAAGGAAGGCGATTTATTTTGAAGTCGTAGTTGAAGTCAGGGAGCCCACCTGAAGAATGGAGTGGCGATTTACTTTTGAAGTTAGAGTTGAAGTCAGGGAGCCCGCCTGAAGAATGGAGTGGCGATTTACTTTCGAAGTTGGTTGAGGAAAGCAGTAGAGTATAACGGAAATCCCCAGCATGAATCCAAGTTCATAATCGGAAGGAAGGCAACAAGGATCGGAAAGATAGATTCGAACTTCGAAGGAGAATAGTTCGAAGATCACAAGGAGTGGACCAATGGTCGGAGTTCGGCAATCAAGATAGGCCGAAATAACAATTGTCAGAAGAGAAGAAGCATGTGAAGAAACGTCAAGGCCGGCAGGAGGGCAAGGAACGTGACAAGATCAAGTTGAAAAGATAGATAAGAATTTGCAATTCATAATTTAGTCTAGCTTCTTATTTTGCTTTTGCATGGTGTAATAAGGAGGTCAGCAAGCAGTAACCGCAACAACAGCAACAGTAACAGCAAAAATCGCAGTTTCATTGGTAGTCCCAGCTACCAAAACTTTCCAAACTACATTGACCTGATTCCCTTTTAGCCAGGGATATGTAGGAAACTTTTTGAAGCAAAGGTTCGGTCAAAATTTTGAAAAAAAAAATGCTTCTCACGGAGTGCTCAAACGGGCAAAAATCGGTCCGTGGTCCTGCTATTACATCCAAAATCAATACATGAGAAAGACTAACTAAGCCTATCAGCTACTAGTTACAAGATTCCTATTGTCACGACCCAAATCCGGTCGTGATGGCGCCCAACAATCAAGCTAGGCCAGCCAGACCAACAATTTAATTATAACACAATACCAGTCCCCAAATGGACAACCCAAAAAGAATATATGAGTTTAAGAACTCCAATAATAATAATACTGAACAAAAGTACTGACACTCCCAAAGATCCGGAGTCACAAGTCTAGAGCCTCTAACAAAACCCAACAGGAAATAGAGAGTACGATATAGAAGTACTCAAGTCTGAATACAAAATATAAAATAACAATTGGAATGAGAGGAGAAGCTAGGTTCTGCGAACGTAGGCAGCTACCTCAGCAACTCGATGTGACAATGTAAACGCTGGAGATGCCCGTCTACTGCTCCTGAGTACCTGAGTCTGCACACAAAAGGTGCAGTGAGTAGGGGTGAGTACTAAGTACTCAGTGAGTAACAAATATATATATGTAGCTGACAGTAAGAAATCCACAAAATACCACAATATGAAGCTACACTACAGTCCGAATCTCCTACGAACTAGCAACAATAATACAATACAACTACCACAGAGTAATTCAACAAATACAAATGCAATGCAATGCACATAACCGCTACGGCGTGTAGCCCGATCTAATTTAACGTCGACGGCGCTCACTGGGGGTGTGTACAGACTCCGGAGGGGCTCCTACAGCCCAAGCGCAATACTGCTGCGGCGTGCAGCCCGATCCTCACATCAACCATTGCGGCGTGCAGCCCGATCCCATACTCAGTCCACAATAAGCAATTAAGTCACAAAACAATTCATTTTCCTTAATTCCAGTTCTCAATTCATAATTTATGAAAAATACTTTAACTTTATTAAGTTTGTAAAAGCCGGTGACTTAGCATTTCAAAAGTGTGATTTCAATTTCCAGGACTGAGATCAGTGATTTAAGCAATTACAGCTATCACATAAATATTGTCCTCTAAGGACGCTACAGATCGGCACAAGGCCCCAAACAAGGCTTACAACCCACAAATATAGCAAATACAGTGTATTTCCAACACTAACACATATTATTCATTTCCGGGATGGACCAAGTCTCAATCCCCAATCACAATCAATCCCGCACCTGCCACGGTGTGCGAACCACGCCCTATTAGCGTCACAATGTGCTAAGCCGGGGTTTCGAACCCTCATGCTACAATATACACAAACTACTCACCTCTAGCCGGTCGTAGAATCGTCCGCGATGCCTTTTCCTTTGAATTTCGTTGCCTCGTGTGTAGAATCTAGTCAAATAACAATAATTATATCAATTACGGGTCAAAGAATCATAACCCACTTCAATTTATATGAAATTCGCAAAATTACACTAAGTTGGTAAAACCCGACCCCGGGCCCCACTGCTCGGAAAATTCCGAAATTAGTACCAACGCGATCCTTATCTCGCCACGAGTCCGTGCATATAAAATTTATCGAAATCGGAGTTCAAATGACCTTCCAAATCCAAAAATCCCGTTTTTAATACTTATGCCACATTTCTTCAAGATTTCAACCCAATTTCATGAAGATTGATGTTAATACTACCATAAATTGATGTTTTTGAGTCAAGAATCTTACCTCCGACGAATACCCGATGACTTCTCAGTGATTTCCTCGAGTTTTCTTCTCTCTAGGGCTCAAATGTGTGTTTTGGGTTAATGAACCCGTAACTCTCTGTTTCTGGATTAAATTCACTGCCAGAACTATTTCTTCTACGCGATCGCGATCTTCTTCACGCGATCGCGATGCTCAAAATCTCGGCCTCACGCGATCGCGACATCCTTCACGCGATCGCGATGCACAATCACCCTGCTTCACGCGATCGCGTCCTTCATTCCTGCGATCGCGTAGCACATTTCCCCTGGACCCATTTCTTCTTCTACGCGATCGCGTAGATAAGCATGCGATCGCGATGTACACCCGTTTAATTCTACGCGATCGCGACTGGTTACCCTGCGATCGCGATGCCCTAGCCCCAGCTCTACGCGATCGCATCCCCCTCCCCGCGATCGCGGAGAGCAAATGTCTGCTGCGTTTATGACAGCAACCAGTTTCTCTCTTTTCTTCCATAAATGGTCCGTTTGGACCCCCGGATTCATCCCGAGACCCCCGGGACCCCAACGAAAACCACCAACATACTCCAAAACATGATACGAACTTGTTCCAACCATAAAAACACCATACTAAACATCAAAATCACCAATTACTCACGGATTCAAGCCTAAGTTTCTTCAAAACTCTCAAAACTAACATTCAATCCAAAACCCGATCAAACGATGTCCGAATGACCTGAAAATTTGCAGACATATCCAAAATCACATAACGAAGCTACAGAAATTGTCGGAATTCCATTCCGACCCCCGGATCAAAATATCACCTACCATCCGTTTTTCGCCAAAATTCAACATTCGCCAATTCAAGCTTAAAACTACACCGGACCTCCGAATTCAATTCCGATTGTTCTCCTAAGTCATAAATGATCCCCCGGAACTAGTCGAATCATCAGAATCCGGTTCCGAGCACTCTAACTCAAAAGTCAACTCTTGGTTGACTTTTCATTTTCAAGTTTTCTTCAAACATGCTATTTGTTGCATTTTCAATCCAAATCACTCCTAACTCACCCGATATACTCTAATACACATATAAATAAGCATATTGAAGTGTTAAATGAAGAAAATGAGACGATAACTCCCGTAACGACAAGTCGGGTCATTACATTCTCCCCAACTTAAACAAACGGTCGTCCGCGAGCTGGTTAAGAAACATACCTGGAGTCTCAAATAAGTGTGGATATCTGCTCCGCATCTCCTGTTCGGCCTCCCAAGTTGCTTCCTCCACGGGACGACCTCTCCACTGCACTTTCACTGAAGTTATATCCTTAGATCTTAGCTTACGAACCTGTCGACCCAAAATGGCTATCGGTTCCACATCATAAGTCAAATCCTCATCTAGCTGTATCATGCTGAAGTCCAACACATGAGACGGGTCTCCGACATACTTCCGGAGCATAGATACATGGAACACCGGGTGAACTCCCGACAAACCGGGTGGCAAAGCAAGCATATAAGCCACCTCCCCAACTTTCCTAAGCACCTCAAAAGGTCCAATAAACCTTGGGCTCAACTTCCCTTTCTTTCCAAACCTCATAACACCCTTCATAGGCGAAACCTTCAGCAACACCTTCTCACCTACTGAATAAGACACATCTCGGACCTTCCGGTCCGCATAACTCTTCTGACGCGACTGAGCTGTGCGTAGTCTCTCCTGAATCACCTTCACCTTATCTAAGGCATCTTGGACTAACTCTGTCCCCAACAACCTAGCCTCGCCGGGCTCGAACCAACCGACTGGAGACCTACACCGTCTCCCATATAAAGCTTCATACGGTGCCATCTGAATGCTGGACTGATAGCTATTATTGTAAGCAAACTTCGCCAAAGGCAAATAATCAGCCCATGAACCACCAAAATCAATGACACAAGCACGCAACATGTCCTCCAATATCCGAATAGTACGCTCAGACTGCCCATCCGTCTGTGGATGAAATGCTGTGCTCAACTCTACCTGTGAACCCAACTCTCGCTGAAATGTCCTCCAGAACTGAGATGTGAACTGGGTACCTCTGTCTGATATAATGGAAATAGGAACTCCATGCAATCTCACTATCTCACGGATGAATATCTCTGCCAACCGCTCCGAGGTATAGGTAGTACACACCGGGATGAAGTGAGCTGACTTAGTCAACCTATCCACCACCACCCAAACTGAATCAAACTTCCTCGCGGTCCGAGGGAGTCCACTAACAAAGTCCATAGTTATTCTTTCCCACTTCCACTCCGGAATATCAATTCGTTGGAATACACCACCAGGTCTCTGATGCTCATACTTGACCTGCTGACAGTTTAGACACCGAGCCACATGGCTCACAATATCTTTCTTCATCTTTCTCCACCGGTAATGCTGCTTCAAATCCTGGTACATCTTCGCGGCTCCTGGATGAATAGAATACCGCGAGCTGTGGGCCTCCTCCAATATCAACTCACGAAGGCCATCAACATTGGGCACGCATATCCGGCCCTGCATCCGCAATACACCATCACTATCAATAGTGACATCTCTAGCATCATCATGCTGAACTCTGTCCTTAAGGACAAGTAAGTGTGGATCATCATACCGGCGCTCTCGAATACGATCATATAAAGAAGAACGAGCTACTACACAAGCCATCACCCGACTGGGCTCAGAAATATCCAGCCTTACCATCTGATTAGCTAACGCCTGAACATCAACTGCTAGGGGTCTCTCCCCAACTGGAATATACGCCAAACTGCCCATACTAATAGCCTTCCGGCTCAATGCATCAGCCACTACATTGGCTTTCCCGGATGATACAAGATAGTAATATCATAGTCTTTAAGCAATTCAAGCCATCTCCGCTGCCTCAAATTTAGATCTTTTTGCTTAAACAAATGCTGGAGACTACGATGATCGTTATACACCTCACAGGACACATCATACAAATAGTGCCTCCAAATCTTCAAGGCATGAACTATGGCACCTAACTCCAAATCATGAACATGGTAGTTCTTCTCATGAGGCTTCAACTGCCGAGAAGCATAAGCAATCACTCTACCCTCCCGCATTAACACACAACCTATCCCCACTCTTGAGGCATCACAATACACCGTATATGACCCTGAGGCCGATGGTAACACAAGTACTGGGGCTGTGGTCAAAGCCTCCTTGAGCTTCTGAAAGCTCTCTTCACATTCATCGTACCACACAAATGGAGCATTCTTCTGTGTCAGCTTAGTCAACGGTGAAGCAATAGATGAGAAATCCCGAACAAACCGACGATAATAGCCTGCCAAACCGAGAAAACTATGAATCTTTGTAGCTGAGGAAGGTCTGGGCCAATTCTGTACTGCCTCAACCTTCGAGGATCAACCCTAATACCATCACTGGACACTATATGTCCCAGAAAACCCACAGTATCTAGCCATAACTCACACTTAGAGAATTTTGCATAAAGCTTCTCTTCTCTCAACCTCTGCAATGCCACTCTCAAATGCCTGTGCATGCTCCTCCTGGCCGCGTGAATATACCAGGATATCATCAATAAACACAATCACAAAAGAATCAAGGTACGGCCGAAATACACTATTCATCAAGTGCATGAATGCCGCTGGGGCATTAGTCAACTCGAAAGACATCACCAGGAACTCGTAGTGCCCATATCGCGTCCCGAACGCTGTCTTCATAATATCCGAGTCCCTGATCTTCAACCGATGATAGCCCGATCGAAGATCAATCTTAGAGAATACACTAGCTCCCCGGAGCTCTGATCAAATAGGTCCTCAATACGAGGCAATGGGTATTTATTCTTCACTCTTACCTTGTTCAGCTGCTTGTAATCAATGCACATTCTCATTGTACCATCTTTCTTCTTTACGAACAACACCGGTGCACCCCAACGTGACACACTTGGACGAATGAAACCCTTATCTAAGAGTTCCTGGAGCTGTTCTTTCAATTCTTTTAACTCTGCTGGTGCCATGCGATAGGGAGGAATAGAAATGGGCTGAGTGCCCGCACCAAGTCAATACCAAAATCAATATCTCTATCAGGCGGCATGCCTGGCAGGTCTGCTGGAAATACATCCGGAAACTCCCTCACAATGGGGACCGAATCAAGACTGGGTGTCTCGCCTCAGCATTTCTAATGAATGCCAAATAAGATAAACAACCCTTGCCAATCATTCGTTGAGCCTTTATATAAGAAATCACCCCGTCGGACACATAATCAGTCAAGCCACGCCACTCGATCCTCGGATTACCTGGAATAGCTAGTGTGACTGTCTTGGCATGACAGTCCAGAATCGCATGATAAGGAGATAGCCAATCCATGCCTAGGATAACATCGAAATCTATCATGCCCAGTAGTAATAGATCAACTCGGGTCTCCAGACCCCCAATAGTAATAATACAGGATCGATATACTTGATCCACAATAACAGTATCCCCCACTGGGGTAGACACATGTACGGGCAAAGCAAGAATACCACGGGTCATACCCAAGTGATGTGCAAAATAAGTAGAAACATAAGAATAGGTGGATCCGGGATCAAATAAGACAAAAGCATCCCTGTGGCAGACTGAGAAAATACCTGAAATGACCGCATCTAAAGCACTAGCATTCTTCCTATCCGGAAGAGCATAGAAATGAGCCTGGCCTCCACCAGTACGATCTTCGCCTCTAGGGCGACCTCTGGATACCTGGCCACCAGTCCTAGTTGACTGTGCTGGTGCTGAAGAAACAGGAGTAGAAGACGAAGGTCGATCCCTTTGTTGAGATCGCTTACGAAGCAGCCACTGAGGACACTCTCTCCCGATATGGCCCAAATCACCGCACTCAAAACAACGGCCCGAAGACGGAAGAAGGGGCTGCTGAGGACCCCTCGCTACAGACGAACCCTGTGCCGAGGAAACAGGAGCAGCAGCTCCGAGCCGGAAGAGCACCCGCGTGTGCCGACTCCGCCGACGGCTCCGCCGACCCCCGATAACCCCGCCGGCCTCGACAACCACGATCGATGAAACCCCACCGGACTCCGTACGTCCAGACTGATGAGACCCGAAAGAGCGACCTCTGCTATGCTGAAATTGGCCCCTGACGGAGCACCACTGTAACTGCCAGCACCACGAGGCCTCTTAGCCTCTCTCTCCTCTCGCTCTCTCGCGGCGATCCGTCTCAATGTGACGGCGCATCAACCACCTCCTCAAAGCGTAATCGTCGAAACTCTCTCCCCGGTCATCAATACGCGGACGGGATAAATAAACACCATCAATAAATCTCCGAATCCTCTCCCCCCGTCCGTAGGAACCATCCACATGGCACGACGGGCCACCGTGTGAATCTCATCTCGCATCGATTAACCGTCATCTCTCCTCGCTTCAACCACTCGAACCGACGTCGCAGCCCCTCTCTCTGAGATCGAGGCACGTACTTCTCCAAAAATACCGCGGAGAATTGCTGCCAAGTGAGGGCACTGCCCCAGCGGGTCTACGCCTCTCAAAATCCTCCCACCACCGAAATGCTGCACCTGTGAACCGAAAAGTGGCGAATGAAACACCGCCGGACTCTAGAATACCCGCGGTGCGAAGCATGCGCCGACATCTGTCAAGAAAACCCTTGGGCATCCTCGCCCTCAGCTCCACTAAATGTCGGAGGCCGTAGCCTCTCAAATCTCTCCAAACGACGCCGCTCATCGTCGGCATAACCGGGAACCACATATGCAGAGCCGGGTACAACGGGCGCAACCGGCGAACCGGCTCAGTGTGCGAGCCACGGGGTCCGATTCCCTCCCCCCGCCCGTGAAGAAGACACCGGCGCAGTAGCCGCAACTACCCGTGCTAAGCCTCGTGCACACCGACAAGATCCGAGCCAAGGTCTCCCCGAAGACCCGCATCACAATAGGCAC
>JASVEL010013285.1:0-29725 GCA_032618575.1 Nicotiana noctiflora
TACGCTAAAAAAATAGTAATGCATTGAAAACTCGACACTTACCAGTACAAGAACCACAACATTCGTTACTTCTAAGGCCATCAACAAGAAAAAATGGAACAAAATCGACGGGTTGGTGAAAATCGACGGCCAGCAAGAAATACTTGATAAAAATCTCAATAACGTTTTCAGATCATGAAGAAACCATAAAAAATCGAAGGTTACCTCATGTTAGATTAGGAATTTTTTACGGAGTAGGGTCACAGTAAAGGTTGATTTTTACGGGACAATGAAGGTGTAATCGCGTTTTTACTGGGTTTGGTGGGTCGGGTTCAGATATAGGGTTTAGGGATGAAATGGTTGTTATGGGTCGGGTACGGGTTCAAATATAGTATATGACCCGTTTGACATGGCAATATTTGACTGGATATAATTACACATCATGCATTAGATAAGCTAATGCATGCATTAGCTTTAGGGGTGGGCATAAAATCCGAAAAACCGAATTCCGAACCGGACCGAATTAATTCGGTATTTCGGTTTCGGTTTTTTTGGTATTTCGGTTCAATTCGGTACTAAATTTTCGGTATTTCGGTATTTCGGTTCGGTTCTCGGTATTATGATCTTTACAATTCGGTATACCGAAATACCGAAATTTTAATACTTATAGTGGAATTCCACAGCCCAAGTACCCAAAACATGTAGACTGCCTAGTGCCCAGCGCCCCAGCCCAAGTACCCAAAAGCCAAAATTTTAATTTTTGGAGCCCAACCCAATAACCCAAAAGTCTTTCACTTTCTTAATTCTTACCCTAAGTCCTAACATCTGAGAAACCTAAGAGCTAAGAACGACTGAGAGCTAAATGCTCTTTTATCTATCTTCGTTCATAGTAATGCATATGCTTCTTAATGTTGGAGTCCTCATTTTGGTGAATTTAATTTGAATAGGTCGGGACTCCAATATGTATTCCACACTTTGAAGTTTCAATTGTGCACTGTGAAGATGTTGCACAGTGTAGGTGCTTTTGCAAATATATTTGCCGAAAAATCTTGTTGAGAAATGTACTTTTGGATGAATGCATACTAACAAAGCATTCAATTTTTTTGACTTTTATTTCACTGCCATATTCTGATGATATCATGAGGAAATTTTGTTAATATTCTGATGATACTACCATTTCAGTTGCATGCATATCTAGTTGTATATTCATGTTATCAGCATTGTTAAATTATGGATTACATTGTTAATGTTAATCGTTGTGTACAGTGCATTGGACTAGTTTGGTTCTTGCATGAATAATGAATTCATCTTCATTTATATTTACACGAGTACACAGTTATATTTGTATTGCACGGGTACACGTTTATATTTGCCAAGACTAGAGATGAGAAGAAAGTCACTGGGACTGTGATTATATTAGCATTGCTTATTTAGCAATTATTAAACCGAAACCGTACCGAAACCGAACCGAACCAAAATAAAAAATACCGAACCGTACCGAAATATTTTGGTATGGTATTTGGTATACACAATTGATAAACCGAATACCGAAATACCGAACCGAAATTCTTAAATACCAAACCGAAATACCGAATGCCCACCCCTAGTCACCACAGGGGTTAAAGTGAAATAAAAAATTAGAGTTAGAGGGCCAAAATGGAACAAGAGTTAGTTTGAGTGCCAAAATAAAAAATTGAGCTAAGTTTAATGAGTTGTGTATGTATTTAGCCAAAAATTAAAGATATTTTTATATGTTTCGAATTATTCAAACTCAAGAGTCAATATCAGTAACAAATCAATTTTTTTTCCTTTTTATTAAAAAGTTATACTTTTAACTTGACAATAATCAATTTTTTATACAAAATTACTTAATAAAATTAATGTCAATGAAAATTGGGGCCCCAAAATTTGAAGGACTAAAGCCACTACTTGAATTATCATAAAATACGTTTTTGTATTATTTTTAGATAAAATATTTCGCATCCTACCCGCGCTTTTAAAACACAAGTCACTATTATCGAGTAATAAATAATTTTGAAAAATTAAAGAATTCAGAAAACGTAGGTTTGTCGTTTCACTAATGAATAAGAAGCAGCGACTTCATGTGAAGGTTAAACTATGATGATTAGCAGTAAATATTCCTTTGTGTACTTTGAATCCCGAGAGTCCAATTGAGTAGTAAATCTGATGCTGAAATGACTGAAAAACCCTCTCTTTGTTGGGCTGTCTCGTCGCTTCTAACATGTTATGTTGGTTAAACATGGGCCTACTCACAAATTGGGTCAAGCCCTGTCCAAATAAATTAGAAAATTTTACCTTCTATAGCAAAGGTTGATACCTTATTTATTTTAAATAAATATCTGTTTAAAAAATTATATTTTATAGCTACCTTTTGATTTTTATAGCCAAATACCTATTTATGGTCACCTCGTACCCTTAAGCCATAAAATAAGTTTTGTATTATTTTTCTCTCTCATTCTTTCAGTTTTTTCTCCACCCTCTCTCTCTCAAAGCCATAAAAACTCATGGATTATCTCTCAACAGTTCCTATGTCGATCGTTCTTCCTCATGAAAAGCTTCTCCGTCACCACCACCACCAGTGGTGAATCTTCGCTCTTTCTTCTCACGCCACGCCAAAATCAATGTTTCCTTAATTTTGGATACCTACATGTTGTAATAAAATAAGGTCTATGGCTGTTTGTTGCAAATTGAGTAGCGGAGGAGACAAAGAAGAAGAGGAAAGTTCGACTGTGCTGCCTAGATCTCTTTGGACTAGGTTCAATGACGCTTCGAATCAGAATCGCGGTCCTCTCGACGAGACGACATTAGGGTTGTTCTTGAACAAAAACGACAGAGTTTGGGTCTGAGCAAATTGAAGATTGTGTTACCTTTTTTTAAGTGTATTTCAATGTATCTCGCTATATTTCAATATATATATCGTTGTATTTCAATGTATATCACTGTATTTCCATGTATTTCATTGTATTCATTTGCTTTTTTTTCTTCATTTTATTCCAAAGTATCTCGCTGTATTCCATGTCTTTCATTGTATTCACTATCTTGTTGTATTCCATGAATGTATTCATATAATTTATGTGTTCAGATGTATATGTATTCAAATGTATCTGCAGTATGTATTCATATATTTTTGCACTATAGATAAATCTCAAAATTTTATTGGTTGAAACAGAAACAACCACGAACGATATCAACAGAAAAGAAGGATTAGGGAACTCGACAATTGGTCTGGTGAAAAATATTCAGCATATTTTGCGTCAAATACAAATTATGGGTGATGTAGTTGTGTTAGTTGAGTTATATTGGGAGTTTATTGTGTTAATTGATTCACTTTCCGTTTAAAAAAGTTGAATAAACCATGATTTGCGCTATTTACGTTACTATATTCACAAATACTTATCGTGAATATAGTCGAATACAATAATTGTCTAGCTGGAATCCCCTATTCCACGCCGAGTTTTGCTACTGTATTCATGAATACAATAGTTTAAATAAATCGAACATACTCTAAAAAAAAACTGAAAATATAGCTATAGAAAGTAATATAGTAAATGGTAGCTATAACTAGCTAATAAACACTAAATAATACTCCATCTGGTCTAAAATAATGATTTTTAACTGTTTTCACACAGATTAAAAAATCTAACTTCTAACATTAATTAGCAATGAAATTGACCATTTTAACCTTTACTATCTCTTCACATAAACACTCCTAACACATACTCCAACACTATTTACTCCACGGGCAATATAGAAAAAAATAATTAATTTATTCTTGAAATCTGGAAAAATTATTTAGTTTGAACAACAAAAAAAAAATCAAAAAATTACTTATTTTGGACCGGAAAGAGTAGTGGTTTGTGAAAATTTCTCAATAAATTATTCAAACTAAACAGTAGATGGTGTTGGTACTTGGTAGTGAGTGGACTCTTTACTTATCTAAATTAGTCGTTTCAAATACTACAAAATTCTGTCGTTGCTTTCTGCCCTCTCTCTTCATGTGTTTATTTTGGGAAGAATCTCAACATCAACATTTCTTTCAGTCCCCGAATTGATCCACCAGTAGGTAGCTGTAGGTGTTGGAGAGTCCCATTATGGTGGGATGAACCATTCTAAAATTATAAAAAATCTTAACATCAACTGTCTCTCAAACTAAAAAAAATAATCAAATTGATGCAGTTGCCATGTCATTGAAACTTATTTTAGATGAGAATTCGAAGCTGTCTGCAACGTGAACTTCATCTTCCTCATCATGTGGGGTGAATGAAACAACAGGAGAAGTATTAATGCTTGAATTTCGTGTCTCCAATAAGCTCCTGGTTGTCTTTTGTTGTTGATCAAACATCTTCTTCAATTGCTCTCCTTGTTCTTCAATCCTCAATTGTAACTTCCGCTGAATCTAGTAACAAATATGATTCAGAAACATAGTTCAAAATGGTACGTACAATAATTTATATCCTTACAACAACAACAACAACTACCCAGTATAGTCCCATAGGGTGGGGTCTGGGAGAGTAATATGTACGCAGACCTTACCCCTGCCCGATAGGGCAGAAAGACTGTCTTCAATCGACCCTCTGCGAAAGATCGAGAAAAGGAAATAATTTATATCCTTGAATGTACTAAATATACCTCTAGTTGCTCGTGAAGACGCCTCTGGACTTCTAGCTGCATATTCAATGCTTCCTTGATTTGCATTCCCCTGGAAAAGAAATCTGGAATAAGTTCATTGTCCAGCTAAAATAATCACGAATATTCTTGAGGAAAGTTGCAACGGACATACGTTTTACTGTTGATCTGTGTCACAATATTCGGGCTATCGATTTTTTCAGATTTCCCTGCATCATAGAAAGGAGGAAACTTTGATTTCTGAAAAGAGCTGGAAACTTTGAAACTAAGTATTTAGCATGTCTATGGCAAAATTGAGTACATCACAGAGCATTTTTCACCAGCAAAGGTGAAATTAACATAAATGTGTAAAGGAAACAGATTAGTGGGCTATGCAAGCGTGTTTAAAGTCTATTTTAAATCAATAACAAATAATATTTTACATTATACTTAGTATAATTTTTCGGCAAAGGGCCGTTAGTTGACTACCCTTGGGCAAACATAGCTTCACCCCTGAAATTCCCCAGATACGGTCATTGCTTCTTCTCCGGGAGAAGAAGTTCACGACCTGTGGGCCTTCTACCATATGAAACTTATTGCTATTGCATTATATTTAGCACCTTCTTCGTTCAAATTTCTGCTAATTAGGGTACAGATTTCTGTAAAAGAAATACAACAACAACAACATATCCAGTATAATCTCACAGATGAGGTCTAGGGAGGGTAATGTGACATGTGTACGCAGACCTTAGACCTTACCCCTATCTGGGGAGGTAAAGAGGTTGTTTTGGATAATTTCTGTTAAAGAAATGAGGATACAAAAACTTATTTGCTTGCCCCTTTTAGATCCTTGATTTAATTACCAGTGCAGGAAGTTCTAAACATCAGCAAATTTTTAGTTAAGCATAGTGTTCTTGGAGGAGCAATGTTTCTTCTTAATAAACATGAAACTAATTTTGGAAAATACATACCTTCTGTTGATTCAGGGATGTACTTTGCGCTTCGATATTTCTACAATGGAATAGTCAAAATAATATTTTTGCTTTAAAATTTTGTCAAAATACCAAAAAGTGTTCCAAGAAAATACTATATATTTCATATTACATGTACCTGCAGATGGCTTTTTACATGAAAAATGGTTAAGCCTTCTGAATCCATCAGCTTTACTATTGCCTTTGGCGTTGCCTCTGCCAAACAAAGGGAAGAACAGTTAATCCATGGCCAAAATTGATCACCTATGTGACACTTCTGGCAAATCTTACATCGGCAAAACATAAGAGATATGTCGGTTATATAAGGAAGCAAGTCTTAGACCAAAGTGATGTGTTTTGAAGCCGCACGAACCTAGGCCCAAAGCGGACAATATCACTAGTAGATTAGGCTATTACGATATGGTATCAGAGCTTGGACACGAAAATGTGACACCCCGGCTGTTACAAACTTCCAAGGAAACAAGAATTGAAAAGGTAAGGGATGTGTGAAATTACTTACTGTCAGCTCCTCCAAGACGATTTACACACTCAACAAATCGATCGTGGAGATGTTGAGTCCACCTGATTCGTGTCTTGTTCGATAATGATCCTCCAGAGTTATTAACATTATTAGGTGATGGATTTCCAGGTTGTACCAAGTTAAAACCACAAAAATTATTGGAGAGCTGCTGGTACATAAACAAGAATCAGAATGGTGTTCTGATTCAAATCTTGAAAAAGCAATACAATACTATTATGTAGAGAACTTACACCATAATCTTGATTTCCATGAAAAACTGGAAACATTATCCTCTCTTTCTCCGATAGATTGCTGAAAGGATTTCCATAGGCTCCCTCAGGACCTATGGAAATATTGGGAAAATCGCGGTGAGGATAAGATGGTAATTGAGGATCATTATACTTGGACAGTTGACAACTATTGTCTTGGTATTCATATTGTATTAATCTCTCTGTGGTAATAAAAGCTGAAGGTGGTGACCCGATTTGGCTTATGATTGTTGTTGATGATGAATCAGTACTAGGCCAAGATATCTGCTGCTGCTGTTGCTGTTGGCAGCAATTTTCTGCAGAACTTCCTGGCTGAAAACAAAATTCTAAGCTTGATGAAGATTTCTGTTGATCAATATTCTGTTGGAATTCTAAATTGTAATCAGTTGCAAATTCACTGTTGTAATATGCATGAGTTTGTTCAGCCCTCTGGATACTCATTTCCCTCGAAAAAATAGTCAACAAATTGCAATTTCTAGCAAACTGAGGGATTCTGTTTAGATATTTAAAGAAACAAACTGAATTTAAATCTTAATAATTTCTAGTATCGATCGATGAATGTCTTAAGACAATTAGTTGTGCACACGCGACTTCAAGAAACTAAGGATGAAGAATCAAATATAAATGAAGATTCAGTATTATTTAATATCTGCAGGACTGCTCCCAGCTAATTTCTTTTTTATATGCTGAATGTCACCATACACATGATACAAGAATATGAATATGTCAACATGTAAATACCAACTATTTAAATACTTTTAGCAAAAAATAAAATAAAATATTTTAATACTTATTCTGTAACATGTATAAGGAATGAATAAGCCTGTTTGACCAGACCAAGGCCAAATATATTTTTACTATAAAAAAACAAATGTCCTATACTTATACAAATATCCTCTTCGTCTCCGCACCAGTCTTCTTCTCAAAACTATAAAATGAAAAAAAGAAAAAGATTACCAAATTTTCTTAAAAGGAGAGGAATATATGGCCTTATTAAATTAAAAAACAATTCCTTTTAGCATCAATTAGATGAAAGAAGAATATAGTTTATGGGTGCATCTGTCAACATAATAATTTCATCAGGAATGGCATATATTCAATAATACTTAATAATCTATCATGCTTAATTATTCTTAAATAGTAAATGGGGATTGAATATTTGAAATTCTTCTGAGCCATAGTAAGATAATTCTATTGGTAGTAGTTGAATAGCCTGTAGTGGTTCATGTCTCAAACCTTCGGAGCAGTAGTGTTTAACTTACATATATCCTTAGTATAAACACTATCAGGTCACCGAAATGATATTTACAGATAAATCTTCTTAAAATATAGAATTTATAATCCTAATATTAAAACAAATAACTTAATATGACTTATGACTTAATTTCTTACACAAATATAAATTAATGATTTTGGGTCCTCCGTTTTATGAATTGCTTATTAAATTCCCGAGTGTAGCTCCCTCACTGAGTAGTACACTCCCAGAGTTCAACAAGGTAGAACCGTGATCTGTTTAAATTTATACAAATTAAATATTGACTACTTAATTTACTAATATTACTACGGAAAAAAAAAGTTTAACTAATATGTACTGACAGTAGAAAGAATGACTGTAATCTGCAAAGCAGGGGTGCACGAATGAACGATAAATCGCATCTACCCGATAAACAGAGTCAAATCGAAAAAAAAATGAGTATAATTTGGATTGATTTGATTTGATGTTAAAAAAGAAGTCGACTATATTTGGTTTAGTTTGGTTTTAACTAAAAAAAGTCAAATCGAAATCAACTCAATCCGACATTATATTTTTAACAGTTTTTAATATATTTAATACATAAAAATTTTATTGTAGTGGAGTTTATAAATATTTCTTAAACTTTTTCATAGTTTTATCTTTTACCGTATTATTTCAAATTTGGACTTATAATTTTTGGATGCTCCAGTAAGTTTATTAGTCCATCAATGTTAATAACTCAAATAAATCCTAAACTAAAATCAAATCAATACTAATGTTAATAAAAGATATTCAATTCAATTGTACTATGAATGAAAATAGTGTTGAATATCTATTTTTTAGTTTTTCTATAGTTTAGATAAAATGCACAACTTATTTTTCTTTTAGTATTTAGTCATACAAATTAGTACTTATTAGTCGTACTTATTTTATCAACTTATTAGTAATTTTAAATTATGTTTGTTTTATTATGGGTTGTTAATAATATTTATTTTATGTGATTTTATTATCTTTATTATTGAATATTTAGTACAATGCCATGAATCATCTATGTTATTATTGGAGCACAAATTCTTGTGCTATGAAGACTTTATAAAAAAAAAATTCGAATAAACCCAAAAATCAGAAAAACCTCAAGATTTAAATACCCGATTTTTATTGGTTTGATTTGGTCTTTAAATTTAATAACCGGATACAATTGATTTGGTTTGATAATTAAAAAATTGGTAAAAATTGCATGAGACGCCCTATTTGATCGCCACCATTTAATCTATACCCATTTTTTTAAATTTTTTAACTTGTACCCACTTTTTATACCCATTTTCTTTAAAAGTTTTAACTTGTACTCACTTTTTAAACAACTTCAACCTCCTTTCTCCTTCTACTTCGTTTTCTTCTTCTTCTTCTTTCTTCTGCTACTGCTGTTGCTGCTATGAAACTTCAGTTCATAGAATATTGCCATAAGTATATTTATCAAATTATTTTGAAAATAAATTATAAATAATTACGTAAGTTAGTAGACAATAATTTGTGAATATTTTCACGTACGAAAGGTTTAAGGTCACACTTAGGGATTCTTTTCATGATAATTATGTTCTTTTCACGTTTATTGTTTTTAAAATTTATGATTTAGATATTGTTGGCAATCTGATTATTTTATAGTAGTAATACACTATGAAAGAATAAGGTGATTATTTATCTAGTATGTTAGAAAGCATTTTAAAAAACTTCAGCTTATATAGTGCTGAAGTTTTTACAAATGAACTAAATGATGTAGATATTGTTGGCAATCTGATTATTTATCTAGTATGTTAGAAAGCTTTTCAAAAATTTCAGCTTATATAGTGCTAAATTTTTTACAAATGAACTAAATAACTTTAGCATCTTCTGCTAAAGTTTTTGAAAATTTTTATGACAAAACTAATGAATCCGGGACAAAAAAACTTTAGCTTATTTAGTGCTGAAGTTTTTATAAACATCTTCTACTGAAGTTTTTGAAAAAGCTTTATGACAAAACTAATGAATTCAGGACATAAAAAACTTTAGCTTATTTAATGTTGAAATTTTTACAAATGAACTAAATAACTTCAGTATCACAAAACTTCAGCTACTAGAATGTCTTTATGACAAAACTAATGAATCCAAGATAAAAAATTCACATATTTTAGTGTTGAAGTTTTTACAAATGAACTAAATGACTTCAGTATCTTCTCCTGAAGTTCTTGAAAAAGTTTTTTGGCAAAACTAATGAATCCAAGACAAAAAAAATTCACCTATTTTAGTGCTGAAGTTTTTACAAATGAATTAAATAATTTCAGCTATCCAGGACAAAAAAACTTCAACGTATTGCCTTTGCTGCTTTTTCTACACAGTTGAACTTTATGATTATCCTTTGAATACCAATGGTGTGGTTACCAGCATGGGCGGATTTAGGGGCGCAAGGGTGTTCATCCGAATATCCTTCACCTAAAAATTGTACAGGCAAAAATATATTTTTTACCCTATATATTAAGTTTTGAATACCCTTTAACACAATCTAAAAGTTTAGTTTAATGGCCAGGGAACTTCAACGTATTGCCTTTGCTACTTTATGTCCGTCTACAAAAATGCTGAAGTTTTGTGCGATTGCCTTTTGCTACTTCAGCCCCGTATGCTGAAATTACGTGAAAAAGTGGGTATAGTTGCAATTTTTTTTGTAAAGCGGGCATAAATTAAAACAAAACCCAAAAAACGAGTATACATGCAAATCCCTCAATCGACAAATGTACACTCCTGATAAAATAAACGATTATATATAACAGGGGAAACTGCATTTATAAATTTAAATTTTGAAAAAGTTGCATGCATAAATACCAAAAGTGAAATCTCAGATTGATTCTCCACATAGTATCGAACAAGAGCTAAAAGACAAGAAAAATACCTTGTTTTCTCCTAAGTGTTCCAATCTTGATTTAATTAGTATCCAACATTTATAGTAATCCTCCACAGGCTATATGTTTTTTTCTTCTCTTATTTATTAAAGCATCGTTCTATATTTATCTAAACACAATAAAATAACGCCCGTGAACCCATAAATTATAAGCTATTTCGGCCATTTCCCTTTGTTTTTGAAAATAATAATAATATGGGACTATTGGTTGTGTCACGATGTGAAGCATGTTTTCATATTGTTACCCTCAATAATAATAGTAAGACATTACACGCAAATATGCCTTATGAATAATATTATACTAATTAGTATGGATTGAATAGCATGAGAAAGTTTTGGTTTATTTTTTTCGGATTGATAAATTATGGAACTTCTATTGTTTTTTGATAATCAATTATCCTGTTTGGTGGAAGTTTCGCGATTACCATTCTGATTAATGGAGTACTCGCCCACAATTATCTAATTCATTTCAACTTTTATTATAGCTTAAACAGTCTAAAGAGAATTACAATCAATTATTTGATCGATAATTAAATTAAGGTACGCACATTACCTCCACCTAGAGAGGAATATTACATACAGCTCCCCTCTAGTTTAATATATTACATTATAGCCCACTATATATATATATAACATTCTTGATATAGTGGCTAATATTTGTATTTGTCTTGTATGTAATCAACACAAAATGTTAAAAGAAAGAGACAGAACGGAAATGAAATCATATACGGTCAAACCTCTTTATAACAATCTCATTTGTTCCGGATATTTTTAGGTGTTATAGTGAATTGCTACTATAAAAAACATATATTATGATAGAACATAAAATTCGGTTCCGGAAAAATTTGGCTTTTATATATAAAAAAGTATTAGTTATATAAGGACATATTATAGAAAAGTGTGACCATAGATACAAAATATATTAGAATAGTGTTATGTTTCCATTTCGGGGCAAAATGAGCGTGTTAAATTTGGTAAGCAATGATTAACTCGTCTACTTGGATGATAGATCCATCCACATTTTTGGATACTTTAGGCATTAAATGCATATGAATATAAAGAGGAAAAACGAGAGATATGTTTATTTACGGATTATGATAAGGACATAGTAATTTTTATTAATTTTATTTTTGGGAGAAAACAACTAATGATTAAACAAAAGGGTGTTACATGTGAAAAGGAAATGTATTTTTTTTGGATGGACAATACCAGCTATTTTGCCTCTTATTTTGCCTCTTAAATTGTTCAAAGGACACCTTATAGAAACCTTCAACACATTGGCCAGTTCGTACTCTTCAATTGGCAAATTAAACTATGTTACTTTTATGATAAATATATATATACTATTTGATATTAAAAAAAATGTATGGTTTCTGATTTTGCAGACCAACAGGATTCTTGAATTTTTGTCTTCGTTTGGATAAGTCTTTTTTTTAAATGCTGTAACAATAAATTTATTTTTCATTGATTGAGTAATTAATTAAGATTACTGAGCCTCTAATTTTAGGAGAAAAACTCATGGTTATGAAGTCTCTCAACTTTATCACTATAATCAAATGACTTTTGGATAAAAAATGTTGAATGCAATATTATAATATCACAATGAATCATCTCTATTTCATAGCTGTCTTATAAGGATATTTAATTTACATTGCCGAGCTTGCCGAAAAGAAAAATAAAAAAATAAAAAAATAAAAAGGAACTTGAAGAAATTGTAACCAGTTACTTGTTATATCACAAAAGCCCCTCATCTATTTGTTTTTTAAAATAACAAAAATAGAATGGTGAACATATATTTAACCTTAATAACCAAAAATGGAAAATTTGGTGTTTAAAACACATGGAATCTTCTTCTTCTTCTCAACCGTTACATTAATGAAGATTGTAATGATAAGTTGAAATTAGATAGTCAATAATCGGGGGGGGGGGGTAGGGGATGATAGTTTTTTTTTATTATTTCAGAACCATCAAGCTGAATTTTCCTCTTTTCCCTAGTTAATTACAAAATAATGATGCCCGAATGAATACTTTTATATATATAAAGAGAGAAAAATATAAGAAGAGATAGAGACCAATATATACAATGTAATCTATGCGTTCATGTGAACTCTCAAAATCTATTACGCTACATGTTAAAAAACTTTTTAAATATGTATAAAATAAAAATTATTGTGAATCCAATTATTATTATATATTAACTTGAAATTAGTATATAAACTCATATGCTTTAAATTTTGAATCCGTTCTAAGAGAGTTTTATAGTTAGAGAGATAGATGCACGAAAATGACATGTTACAAAATAATATAATGATGCATGAAAGTATACTTTTGTACTTTCAAATCAATATACAATATACTATGTATATATATAAAATCAAATCAATATACAGATTTCATCTTCAATCCAATACCATTTCTTACACCATTTTGGTGTATGAGTAGTGTTACACCAAATTTGATGTAATACTATTCATCAACATCATTACTATTCATTATTATTTTAATATTATCTTTTATTATATAACACTGGTAATTTAATATTTTGTAAGTAATTATAATTTTTATATAATATCTTTATAATATTAATTTTATATTTTAATTTTGGTGTATAAATTTTATAAATTAACTTTTTTGTTTCTAATTTTATATAAAATTGTAATTTATTTTTATTTTATTATAATTGTATAAAAATATATAACTATAAAAAAATAAAAAGTGCAAAACCAAAATATAATATGTTAATAAATAATACAACGTTCATTGATTATCATAAAAATAAATATTAATACAATAGCGACTGACTAGATTAAATTGAAAATACATTAAATAACATAATGGAATGAGAAAAGTACAACAATAATCGAGTGCTTTGGAAGTCCGCTTCGAGATCCACCAATATCATTAAAATATTGAGTGTATTCTCATTTTGCTTTTAATAATGCATTAATAGAGCATTCATGGGGCAACATACTAATCTTGTAAGTTGAATATTTAAATAAAAATAATAGTAAAGTTTATGATAATTTAATATTTATTTAATTATATCTTATCAATGGTTTCGTTTTTATTTGAGTTATACATTAATATGTATAATGTTAAATAATATTTGCTTATAACTTATATTATTTAAAAATTAAAGGTATAAAATAATTTATATTAAATAGTTATATAAGAAAGAAATATGAATTATATGGGATAAGTATGTAAAAAAGGGATTTATTTTATAAAAATAATAATATAATATAGAAGAGAAGAATATAAAAAGAATATTTTATTTCGGTGTAAACATAGTGCAATTGGTTAGAGTTACTTTACATCATTTTAGTGTTTATACTATTTTAGTGTAAAAAATGATGTAACGGTTGGAGATGATCTAATTCGCAGAAAGAAAAAGGTATCCAAAGACAACGTCAAATTCTTTGAAAGAATAAATAAAATCTGACAAACACATAATCACTAAAAATATATCCAACCGAAAAAAAAAAACATTCATCTTCTTTGATGTCTTTATAAGGCTTGGCATCAAAAACATAAACAATATGACAACAAGAAAGCTACTGTAGCGTTAGCTACTGTAGCGTTAGCTTCTGTCTTTGAATTCTCAAAACTCTCTAAACATTGGTTTTGTTCTTAAACAAAAAATATTTCTTCCACTATGAAACATAAAAAAACTAATTTAATTGCACAACAAAATTAGAACCCGAGTCACTGATCACTATATATCATAAAATTCATTTAACACTTATTAGTGTAAGCCACGTCTATTGACTAATAATCATAATCTCCCTTCACTAAGACCATACTTGTCGTCATTGAAAAGAACATCAGTTGGTGCCCATTATTTTTAATTATTCTCGTCATGTTCTATGATTAAATCATGACTTTCCTAACCCAATAAGAGATACTACTACCTAATAAACTGGGCAAAAAGTTGAAACATATTCTTTTAGAATAGGGTTTCCACAGTTTACGGATGTATGCGTCAAATCTTCAGATGCATGTCATGTGATGAAATATGCGTTGTGAAAATGTAATTTTGCTTCAATAATAAACTGTTTAATTGTGATTATACAATCTTTATGCACCCCATGAGTTTATTGTATTTACTTTATACGTCACTATTGTAAGTGTTGATGTGGCTTCAAATTTTGAATATTCTTTGTTGGGACAGTGGGTATGATTCAGGCTTTGAAATGTGATAAAGTAACTACTTTAGGTATTGCCTCACTAGTTTGCTGCTGGTTTATGACAATATACACTCAGGATACAATAAAGCCCAGAGATTTGCATACAACAATTTCTGAAAATCAGTCTTTAGAACTTCAATTACAGAGTTTCAAGAGAACTTTGTGTTTAACCAAAAATTGAAATTTTGACTATAGCTATAATTTAGAAGAACACGGGTTACTAATAATCGTAAGAATATATAAAAGAAATCAATTTGGATAGCAAGAATATAATATAAAAAAAAAACAGGTAAACCAAAGTATATTTAGATGATATTTTTCGCGTCCCAACAATTGTTCAACTTTCTCCCATTTATAGCTATTTTGAAGATATGTGTTTTGCTTTTGTCATAATAAGGTTATTATGGGCAATTAATAACATTGAATATTTCATTACATAATTACTACATTTAAAACTAATTCTCTAGCGTTTTAAGCATAAAATGCTTATTAAATATTGTATTTGAACTGTCATGTGTTGTCAGATTCATTCCTTTTGAATCTTAAGCTTAAATGACTTGAACATGGACGGGCGCCGAATCCTTTGAATAACTACATGTGCATCTTCCTTTGCCTTTGCTCACATTTATTGCCATTCGTGTCTTTTGGCTAGTTGTAATTCTTTGACTATTTGATTAATTTATGTGTCACGACACATCATCTTCATACCTCTTTAATATGTAAACTCAATTTTTTTCAATACACTTTGAGAGAAAAATAGGAAGAAGAGGAGTTAATTTTGCTGTGAATGAATCACTTATGAAGTAATTTATAAGCAATGCAATTGAAGTTACAATACACCTTTTCAAATAATAGACACGCCTATTCGTATTGCAACATTAATATTGTAGCTGCAATTAAGGTTCAAGTATAAAACCGAAATTTGAGGTTTACCTTTGTAACGTAGTTTCCAACGCTCTTAACCATTCATTCATACGATATTTGGATAAAAATATATAAGTATTGGAAGATGGTCCAATGCTAGGGTGCCAAACAAACATCTCTTTGACTTTTTCGAAGTTATATATATAGGTCATGGGCCGTATTTATCTTTATTTTTCCATAGAACACGTCCAGAGAACATACCGAAACATATCCATAAGATCTCTTCTAGAATTTAAAGAAAATTAACAATCTCACTACAAAATAAGAAGTGATAACATTAGAACGATCCTTACGACGTAAGTATCGCTATATCGCCTCTTTTTTGCTTGTTTGTAGTTTTAGTTATACTTAAGAAAATTCATACTTTATGTATTTAAGCTTTTAAATGTCAATAAAAGATTTATAAATTTATTTCCTAATAGTTAAAACTCACGGGACGGTGATCGAAAGTCGTGAACTCGAGTAATTCGACTTGTAGTGTACTATTTTAAGGGTTGTTTCGTGTTTCTTTTGGGATGTCTATTTTGCTGGTATTTAATCGAGTTTTGGAGGAGAAATGGTGTGGATAAACACCACATAATGGAGAAATATATTAGTCGTTCTTTGTAACATTTTTGTTGTTGCTTAAGTATGGAGTGATTGGGGTGCGTTGGGATGTTGTAAGCTAAATATAACATGGATTTTGACTTTCATCCACGATATGAAGTAATTATATTGTGTTCTTGCATGTTCTTAAGGTTATCTTGAGGTTGATTAAGTTAAATGGATGGACTAAACATTAACTAGTGAATAAAGTTGCTAATTGAGGATAGTTGGAGTTGTGGATTATATTCTTTGTTATAAATATATGGTATGAGGTTGGAATTATTGATGAATGTCTTATTTATCATGTTAAGATATTGTTAAGTTAAAGTAAGAAGTCTATAAGAGGTGATATGGGGTATACAGATTCCAATCGAAACTTACCGCTCATCGTGAAGTAGTTATGACTTGTTGTTGCTATATGTTGTCTTGTTAGTGATATTTATTTGTATATGGTATTGGAGGAGGCCCTTGTTATAGAAGGCCCTTGTTATATTTAATTCTAGTTATCTCATGAATTTGAGATTTAATTCATAATTGTTGATGTAATTTTAATGATTTGATCGCACGAGCAAGTCCATATGATATTTTAGACTTGCGTGCATGATTAGTTTGGAGCCCCGAGGGCTCAGGTTAATTTTGGATAGTCCACATAGTGAATTTGAACTTAGAAAAATTATTGGTGTGTTGCAGTTGTGTAACAGGCCTCTGATCTCGCAATTGCGTGATCGGACTTCGCAAATGCAAAGTTCTCAGGCTTGGGAAATGCGACCCTGGCGTCGCAATTGCGAACCAAGCCTGGGTAGTCCATTCTCGCAAATGCGACATTTTGATAGCAAATGCGAAAGGGGCAGGGGTCGCAAATGCAAAGCTGACAGGATTCCAAAGGGGTTCGCAATTGCGAACCCTGAAAATATAGAAGGATAAGAATATTTGAATTTGAGATAAAAATAAAGTGGTAGTAAGAATTTTATTAAAATAATATAATTTAATATGCTTAAACAAGACAAACCACAGTGTTACATGTATAGTATCCTTTAATAATGACCCTAAAATATAACACAAGTGTCAAAATCACGGAATTGAGTCAGATAAAGGAAAAAGAAAATAAATTATCCACTATGAAATTTGAAAAATGATTTCATGCTTCTTAATTAATATCAAATAATTATTTATAATTTATATCAAGAAGGTTTAATTTAAGGTTATTTGCACATAAACCCAAATCATAATTTGATATGCTTTATGTCTGCGCATTGCGCGGGTACTAATACTAGTTATATTGTGACGAACTAAAGGGGTCATCACCGTATTTCTCTCTTTATCCGCACTTCTGAGGCCTTGAAAATCTCACTTTTGATTGCCTCAATTTGCGTGCGCAGTCCGTGCCCGAAGCCGAAAAAATTTTATGGTAAAATATATGAATTTTGTGAAAAATTTAAAAAATTATGATATTAATATTGATATAATTGAATTCAGTCAATATTTTTAGTAAACGAACCCGGACCCGTGATGTGACGGTCCCGGGAGGTCTGTAGAAAAATATGGAACTCGGTCATGTGCCCGAGTCAAAATTCGAGGTCCAGAACCCCGGTAAAAGAGTTTTTTTGTTAAATTATTTTTTGAAATTATTAAGGAAAAATAGAAATAAAAATGACTTAGAAAATATAGGTATTGGGCTCGTATTTTGGTTCCGACGTCCAGTACAAGTCATTAATGTTGGTTAAGCGCTTCCTGTAAAGTTCGATTAAAAACGGACGTCGTTTGACGTGTTTCGGACTATAGTTCCAAATTTGAAAGTTTATGAAACTTAGAAGAAAGTCATGGGCTTTGAGGCTTGATTTTATGTATATGATGTTATTTTTGGCGATTTTATCGCCCGAGTAAGTCCGTAGGATATTTTTGAGGTTGTGTACATGTTTGGTGTAGAGCCCCGAGGGCTCGGGTGAGATTTGGATAGGCATCGGAGTGCATTTTCCCATTTTGAAAGACCTGGTATCCTTTAGTCATGCAGGCTTCGCAATTGCAAAGCCACCCTCGAAAAAGCAAACTCGCAATTGCGAGCTTTCCATCGCAAATGTGATCTTCCCCCTGGGCAGTAGCCTTCGCAAATGCGAAGAAGGTCATCGTAATTGCGACATCCCCTCCTTCGCAAAAGCGACCTATTGTTCGCAAATGCGAACCTTCCCCTTCCGGCCTTAGTTCGCAAATGCGAACTAGAACCTCGCATTTCTCAAGCCCGCCCTATTCACAAATGCGAACTTATGTTTGCATTTCCCATATCTGCAACCTACAATTTTCTTACTTAGATGATTTTAAAGCATCATTTTCATATCTCTCAAACCCAAACACCCATTGGCGATTTTTCAAGAATCCTTTCTTCTCCAATCCAATTGTAAGTTGATTTTCACTTAATTTCTTCTATCTTTAACATCATTTATCATATTTTCATCTTAAAATCAAGGTTTTTCATGGGTAAAAATGAGATTTTGGGTAGAGCCTAGGTTTTCTATAAATTTGGTAGTTGAACCTCGATTGAGGTCCAATTTCAAAATAAATTATATATTTAAACTCGTGAGGGAATGGGTATCTGAATTTTGGTTCGAACCTCGAGTTTTGATCACGTCGGCCTGGGGGCATTTTGGGAAGTTTTGAGTAAAAATATGGGAAAATCATTTTTATGCATTCAAACCAGTTCATATAGTATTTAATAAAGTAATTGAACAAATTGTGATTAGATTCGAGCGGATTGGAGGTTGAATCACGAGGTAAAGCAATAGTTGAAGGTTAAGCGGATTTCAAGGCTTTGAGGTAAGTGTTTGATCTAACTTTTACTTGAGGGAATAAAATTAGAGTATCATAAATGCTAATTGCTAAATGATCGAGTGCGGTGTATAGGCGTGGTGACGAGTGTCTATACACCGTAGTCTGGCATGACCATGGGTCTTTGTTTGTACATGTCTTTGGGATAATTTGGAACACTCCTAAGCTAAATTATAATTTGTTATAAATGTGAAGAGTTTGAGAATAAATTGTGAAATATTAATATGTTAGAGCGTTGGCTCGAATGATAAATACTATTGAGTAAAAGTTGACCGTATTGAAAGGAGTTATGATAAAATCCCTTACCGGGATGGTTAAATATACTGAGTATTACCCTTGCCGAGTTGTGAAGGTTATTGTTATTGTTGTTACTCCTTTGCCGGGACAATACTTGCTATTTATTTATTTATTTTTCTTGCCCATTTGGTTGTGACTGTTGTTTGGGTGAGGAAGAGTGATATTGCACAAAGGGTCATTCTGTGTTATTTCTGATTATAATTGCATGAAGGGTCATTATGTGCTATGTTATGACTAATTTCGCACGAAGGTACATTCCGTGCTATGATTTGATTATATTTGCACGATAGGTCATTCCGTGCCATGGAATGAGAGTTTTGTGAGGAAAAGTACGAAGGGTGATGCCGTGCATTTTATACGATTGTTTTGGGTGGTGCCGTGCAACTATTGAATTTATTATTCTATGATAAACACTATTGTGTTCTGGTTCTAATTACGTTTATGAACTGTATATTCAATTGTACTACCCACAACATATTTTCCCCCATTTATTTTTTTAGTTTCAGTATTTCTGTTATTTTTGGTGTATATATGTATATAGAACTATACAGGTTGATTAGGTAGTCCTGTCTAGCCTTGTCACTACTTCGCCGGGGTTAGGCCAGGCACTTACCAGCACATGAGGTCGGTTGTGCTGAAAACTGTGAGCACATGATTTTTGCACCGAGCAAACAATTCCAAAATTAAAATAAATATATTTTTGAGTGCAATTACTTGCTTTGTTTGGAATTAGCTATACTTTTGAGTTTGAATAAGTAGAAATTAAAAGAAAATCAAAATATAGGCTAGGAAATTAATAGACTATGTAATTAGTTAGATTTTAAGAAAAATGGCAAAAATAGTGTTAAGTAGTAGAAATTAGGAAAAAATAGTAGAAAATTGCCAAAAAATACTAAATAATTAGAGTAGGTAGGAAATTAGGTTTTATATTTTTCCATAAAAGAAAAAGAAAAAAAAAGTATAAAAGAAAACACATAAAAAATAAATAAAATCAAAAATACAAAAAATATGTGTTATGTAATAAATTTGGGCCAATTGTAGTCCAAACCGTTGGCCCAGTTCCTTAGCCCAAGAGCAGATCCAGTTCATTGAGGACGAATGATCTCCACCGTTTATTCAGGGTAGATCCAACGGGTAGAATAATTAAGGGATTTATTTGATTATCTGAGATAAGTAGTTTAATCTAAGCCGTCCATTCTAATTGATCTAACGGTTGATGGCCTTGGCCTCATAAGCGATGATGCGGCGTCGTTTTAGTAACGTCTGTGAGAGCCGTCGATCTTGATCATTTGGACGGTTGAGATTATCTCGGATACCTTGGCTATATAATGCTTATGTCCGAACGGCTGGCCATTCTTTACACGAATCCAAACCCTAGCCGCCCCATGTTCTCTCTACCTCTCTCGTCTCCTTCATCCTTCAACCCTAGGCGGCCATGGCGGCCACCACTCTCCACGGTGGTCGCCGGCCTTTCTGACTCCCTCCTCAGCTCCATCTCTTCTTCTCTCTTCTTCTTCACTCATAACACACCCAAAAACCCTAAAAAACAAACCCTTCTCCAGAAATCCCGGTCACCGGAGCCTCGCCGGTGACCACCCAAACAATGAATCTCACCTCAAAACCAATGCCATTCGAATCGTCTTTGCTTGATCTATCCACCCATACCACTCTCTTCCCTCGAATATGTCCCAATCGCTTCGAATATCCGAAAAAGGGTCGTCGGAACCCTAACTCCGGCGACCCCCAAACTTAAAACACCCAAGACCTTGTCTTTTTACACCAATAAATACCCCCACAAACTCAGAACCACAAAAGGCTTAGTCTTTAAGCCTTAGAAGAAAAGTCAGAAAAGAAAATCGAAAAAAAAAGAGAGATATGAACGAATAAAGAAAAGAAAAACAAGAAAAGAGAATAGAAGGAGTCAGAGAGAGTTCGAGAGAGGGTGAGAAGAGTGAAGGGAATAGGAAGCTCGGGGACAGGCCCCGCAAGCTAAGTGCCTATCCTTGTTTTCTTAACTTTTGCCTTTTATTTGTTTGCTCTGCATGCTTCTTTCTTAGACATATATTTGTTTTTTATTTCATGCTTTCTTTGTTCATATTTCTTTTGTCGCTTTACTCTGTGAATTGTTATCTCTTCTATACTGATTAGTTGTTTCACATGTTAGTTTTAGGGTTTTTTCTATCTTTGCTTATCATTAGTTCTTTTCTTGTTATGTTTGTCTTCGCATGTTTCACATCTCTTGTCCGTGTCTCTGATATTTAGTCATAAGGTTTCTTAATCTGTTCTTTCGAGCATGTTAGTGATAAGATTCTGTTTGTTGTTTTAATCTCATGTTTCTTTGTTCCAAGTTTAGAGATTTCACCTTTTCTTGGTCACTTTAGCTGCTGGTTTCTGTTTACTGCAAAATCATGACCGTTGGTCTTGGTTTCTTATTTGTTCTGTTTGCTTAAAGCCTAAGTCACTTCTGACTCTTTTCTTGTCTTCATTTTTACTAAATCATATAGTTTTCGGATTTGTTCTGATTGCTCTTGTTGCTTTAGCTTGAAAGATCTATGATAGAACTAGGTTTCCTTTCCATCTCGTTTTTCCTCATGATGTTCTGTTGCTTTGTTTGTTTCAAGTCATGTTATGTTTCTGATTGAGTCAAAAGAGTTACCTTGATTCCATTACAGTCCTTGATCTGTTTAGCTTTCATAGTCTAGTTGACTTTTCTTCTACTGTCATGCATGCTTAACTCTTATTTTCTTTTCATCTTTTAAGTTGATGTCCTGACTGTTCTTCCTTGTGTGTTCCTCACTCTTGGTTATAGCTAGAGTTCTCTTGTTTATCTTGCAACATTTCATCTTTGAAATTAGATACCTCTTGTGCCTCCCTTCATGCTTTAGCTTAGTTGTTTAACTCTCAAGTGGGGTTTATTCTATTCAACTTGCCATGTTTTCTATTGTTCTCTCTTCTTAGTTAGATTCTAGGGTAAACAGTTTGATTCTCATGCCTACTTAAGGGCTTTTACTCTAATAACATCCTCAATGGTCATTCACATGCATTTTAATGATTCTTTCTTCATTATCTTCTCTATGCCCTTCTGTTCTACATCCTTCATCTTGTCTGTCATGACTTGCATTGAAAATGGGTTGGTATAGTGGGTCTAAGTGATACCATAGGTCCTCTGATTCTTGTGAGCCATGCTTAATCTTTCATGTTGACTGTTTGTGAGAGTCTATGCTTCCGTGTGCCTATGCCATGAACCATTAAAGTTTTGAAGTTTTTCAATGTATTATATAACATAAACTGCTTGTAACTAAGTCTAATTTGACATTGATTGACACATGAAATTGGGTAATGTGAACTGATTAATTAAGATTCAACCCTATCAATTTTTCCCTTCTGAGTTTTGATTGATTGATTCACATTGTTTGATCTTATGTGGCTATGTGTGCAATACATGTTGAAAATGATTGAGTTCTCAGCAGTTCTTGTTAGTATGAGCATATGATTTACATTCATTAACTTTAGGGGATTGGTTATAGCTGCTAGTGCAAGGTTCCATAAAAATGGTTAGTTTTTAAATAGGTATTAACCGAAAAAGAACAAAATAGGCTATAAGTTAAATAATTGGCTTAAGAATGGTCAACCTTGCAAAGGGTTGACCTATTCTATAAGGCCCTAACACACAGCTCACTGTTAACAGTGGCTGGTTGTGCAAAATGGCTGTGTCTGCAAATGCAGACTGGCCCAGGCTCTCTTTAGAGCCCTGAACAGCAAAGTGGCCAAACCTGTAAAGGTTTTGGGCCTAGCTGTTCGGTATATGGCTTTAATAGCCCAAGCTAAGTCTCAACTTGAGACTGGCTAAATTTTAAATAGGTTAACATAACAATAAAGCAGGCTATGCCTGCAATTAGCTTTAATTAGGAATAAATTGGTCTTAATTGATTGGAATTAGTTTAAAAGTGGCTAAAATTGAAATAGTTCTTAAAAATAAAACTGGCCAGCCCTTAAATACCAATGCAAGGACTGGCCACTAGTTAAATATAGTCTTAAAATGCTGAAACCTGACCTAGGTAGGTCAGGTAATTCAGCAGTGCCTTTAAGGGTATAAAAGGGAACCAATTTAGTAATTTAGTAAATAATTTAGAACATAAAGGGTTAAGGGAGTCATTTGTACCCCCGATTTCTGCAATTTTGTAGAGATTAAAGGGTATAATGGTCTCCCTAAAATGGGAAATCTGTAAAAATCTTTAACCCCTAAGGTTACATTGCTAAAAGGCTCTTAAAAGGAATCTTTGGAACCTTCCAGCACATGCTGGAAGGGTTTCTGGTAATAGAATTAGGGGTTTAAGTGTATATTTGATAATTTTAGGAGGGGGAGAAGTGGGATTAATCCCATACTTCCTCCCCAAGTTTTCAGCCCTAGGAATAACTATATATACCTCTTAAAAGGGGCTGAAAAGGGGGTTCCAAGCTTAAGCAATCTGAAAATATATCTAGGCTGTTTTTATACAAAACTTTGGGAGATTAGAATTAGCAATACAACAGTAGGATTTTTCGGTTTTCTATCGAATTTCTCTGGGTTATCTGCTTTGGATTACTGCTCGTTTGCTGTTGCTGTGTTGCTGTGTTGTTCTACGCATTTGGATCTTCACTCTACTGTTGCATTCATTGTTCGAGTCTTGCTGTTACTTATCTGCTTAGTCCCCCTAGAACTCATTGGTTCCTTTTGCTGAATCAGGTACATACCCTGTTCCATTGAAGATGTAATTGCTGAAACCTGGAAATGAAGTTCCTGCTTTAATTTATTCTGTCATTTTGTATTATTGAATTAATAGCTTAATTGTAGTAGTATGTAGTAGCTGAAAACAGAAACACAAGAGATGTAATAGTTAGTAGCAGTAGCATAATAGTAGTATCATGTAGATAGCATATCACATAGTATTAATTAGGTAAAGGCTCTAAAATATGAGTTAATTAATAATACCTGCAAGATTAACAATCTGGTAATGAAATTCATGAGGAAATCAGTAGTGTAATGGTAGTATAGTCATAGATCACTCAGCATTTAGTTAAATAAGAATCACGTTGAAATCAGATTCGATCAATTCACTTGCATGCTTTAAAATAATAAATTCACCTAGCTAACCTGTTCCCTTAACTAGTTTCAAAGTTCGAATCTGAATGAGAAGTAATTCCATTAGGATGAATGGATTGGTGATGAAGGGTATAGCTCACAATAAGATTAGCAATATAATTAGCACCTGCTCCTAATCGTCTGTCCTCTTTTGACACTTTAATTAATTAATAGAATCATCTTCTGTTAACTTAATCCCTTAGGCAAAGAGGACGGTGTCCCAGAACGTTCCTTTTAGCAATTAATCAATCTGGATTTCTATCTATGAGTATATAGTGATAGCCATTGTTTAAGCTTTCTTTGTATATTGATTTCTTTGGTAATAAATAAAATTGGTTCGATTTCGTCTGAGTACTTGTTCCATTATGAATTCTATGTTATATCTTTTGTTATTGCAATTTGGTTTGGGCCCTATGTGTAACGTGGGCCTGAATAGTCATACGAAACTGAATGATCCATCAAATGAAGACTTGAAGACAGTTTGGGTTTCAAGACCCGGGCTGGCCCATTGCGGAAATATTTAAGTAAAGAAGAAATCCAGGCCCCAATAAACAATTCGATGGGCCTGGAATGCTTAGAATTAATAATAACGATTAAGGGAAGAACACAAATAGAAAAATATAGTATACACCTCTTAAGGTAGAGACTTAATAAATTAAATTGGGACGAGCCTCGCCCGAATAACACCGGGGCCCCCATTTAGTAATAAGATAACACAGTAGAATCGGAGAGGCTAATAGCGAATTCCATAGCCTCTCCCAAAGATAAAAGCCGATATAGACTATCTTAAGGCACGATTTTAATATACCTTCCTATGAACGAGTGTGCACTTGGTGCGACTCAAATCCAAATCTCGGCAAAGCCGAAATACACCAAAAGTCATAGGCGTACTGGTTGCGGTATGACTCGAGGCGTGTTTCCGCAATGTCGCAAATTCCTAAAAAATAATATTTAACGTAAAAGCACATTATGTTGTTAAAACTTATAATTGAGTCAAACAAAAGTCAAGAACGACAATGGAGCGACCGTGCTAAAACCACGGAATCCGGGAGTGCCTAACACCTTCTCCCGGGTTAACAGAGTTCCTTATCCGGACCTCTGCTTCGCAGACATTTTAAGAGTCAAAATTCCTCGGATTCGGGATTAACCGGTGACTTGGGACACCATTGTCATTCCCAAGTGGCGACTCTGATTAATCTCTAATAAAATTCCGAACCGATTGTCCTTAAATTGGAAAAACTCCTTCCCTTACGTTATTTTATCCGTTTCGGGTAATTGGGCGTCGGGGTATACCCTACAAGTGTATTTATACGCTTTTAAGTGTTGTGGGGTAGTAAAAAGGGAGGTGTGACACTAGTTTTTACCCAAAAATTCCAATTTCACCATAAATATCTTAGATTATAGGTTGAAATCTTGTAAAATAAAGGTAAGTGATTTGAATAACATGCTATGTGCTTTATCGCTTTGATATTATGTGGATTGTATATAAAACTGTGCCGAAAACCCTTCTCTCTTCTCCCCGGGGATGTGCTTACTGGTTGAGACTCCCCTTTCTGTTAAATGTCACCTTAAATTAAGAAAAACAGAGGCCGGATAAGTTACAAAGCCGATTGACTCCGCGGGTCACCGGTACGTAGGCCCCTCCTCGATTCGAGTTGTCCGCTCGGGTACACGGTCTAGCAATCTATGAAACCGTAAGATTTTGAACATAGGTCTAGGACGATTATTTGCATCATATTTGACTTAGGGGACTCAACACAGGGGTTGGGTCCGTCTAGGACAGGTGACCCGGTATTGAAAAGACCGAGCATGCTATGTGTTGCATTTTATTGTCCTTGATCGTTATGCGGACCGGCTGAAATCCCGAGATTAGAAAATTGTTGAAAAAAAGAAAAGAGAGAGAGGAAAATAAGGATTTATAGAAAATAGGTACCCGGAAAAATCGAAAATTTGAAAAATAGGAGGAACAGTTTTTGTTGAAAATAATTGGTCAAATAATCTGACCGAACTACGCAGGTTTGATTCTCGCCATTAGGTGGGATACGTAGGCAACCCTTCGGGTCCAACCACACTTTTAGAAAAATACCAAAAAGATTTTCTTTTCAAATAATCGAGGTGATTGCTATTTTTGGAAATTGCCGAATGTTCCGAAAGGACGACGGAAGGTTGTTTTTGCAAAAATGGCCACTTCGAAAATTATTTTTCTTTTCTTTCATTCAAAAATTGAAAACTTGCATTGAAAAAGATTTTTCTTTCTTTTCTAAATAAAATCACCTTAATAAATGTGCAGGACGAGCACGATGATGAATGAACAATTTTCCCTAAATAAAATCCCTTTGGAGTTGAGATTATGGTGGCAGGACATGGGATCCGATGGTCAAGACTGGGTCAAAAAGTACTTGAAAGGCCTTACGGGTTTACTAGACATGGTTCCTCGAGGTGATGTGATTAGAGCGTTGGTCACGTTTTGGGATTCGGCACACAACGTATTTCATTTTCCAGATTTTGAACTTACCCCAACTTTGGAGGAGATTGCCTTTTACATTGGGAAGACCGAGGTTCCGCTGAAAGGAAAATACCCGGTATCTCCGAGGACGGTGACAGTGCATCGCTTCCTCGACTCTTTGAAAATTGCCCGGAATGTTCATAATGAAGATCTGGCCAACGGGTTTTGTTCTTTAAGCTTTATCTACAATAGGTTTGGACACGTTGGGGGTTTCAATGATCTTACCAACAAATTATGCTGTAAGTCCAACCGGGCGAAATGGGAAGAACACCGGAGGTTCGCATTTTTAGTGGCATTTCTTGGAGTTGTTGTATTCCCGAGGAAAGATGGACATATCAACATAAAAGTTGCCGGAGTAGCAACCACACTGATAGTACAAGATAACTGTACTCTGGCCCCAATGATTGTGGCGGACATTTACCGTGCTCTGACTGCGTGCAAAGCAGGGGCTAGCTTCTTCGAGGGGTGTAACTTGATCTTGCAAATCTGGCTAATCGAGCATCTATGCCACCATCCTTCGTACTCAAGCTATGGTTCGACCGAACGGACATGTTTGGAAGAGTTCAGTATGAGGACAAAGGAAGTAAAGTTGCCAGAAGGAGTCCAAGGTTGGATTATGTATCTTCGATCACTAACTAACGGTCAAATTGATTGGACGTATGACTGGTTACCTCTCGACGAGGTGATATACATGCCAACAGAGGGATCGCCATTTTTGATCATGGGTTTGAAGAGTATACAACCCTATGCCCCATACAGAGCCCTGCGACAGTTGGGTCGGTGTCAGATTATTCCGAGAGATGGGGATCTCAGTGTGCAAGCTGTGGAGATTGGTCCGGACGGGCAATTCCCGGAAGCAAAAATCCGGCAAATCTGGAATGAGTGCCAAAATTTGAAGATTGATACTTGTGTGCCGAATAGAGCAAAGGGGGAGATATCACCTGGGTACTCCACATGGTACCGACGAGGGGTTGAACACGAACGTCTTTCAAAGAGACCTCACTTGCAAGACCCGATAGAGCAATCCGAGGAAAATCGGAAATGGGCGGCCAAGGAGAAAGAATATAAGGCCAAAATCAGTTTGTTGGAAGATAAGCTGAGAAATCTTCATTTCGAAAGTGGCCTACAAGCAGCATCCGATGAAGTAGAAAAGAAACAGCTGAAGAAAGAAAATGATGTGTTGAAGGCTCAAATAGCTCAAATGAAAATTGCATCCGAGACCCCAGTTCGTTCAGCCCGAGATGAAAAGTTAATTGAGATTCTCCGGCGGAAAGTAAACGACTATAGCTTTGATTTGGACGTAGCTGAAAAAGAGTTAGTCAAGGCTCGAAAGCAAATGGACAAAGACGCCGAGGAAAGAGCCAAGTTGGTCCGGCAGCTACAAGGCAAGCATGATGTTGAAATAGCTCGGCTTAGAAAGAAAATGATCTCAGCGACAGTCAAAAGTGACAAGATTATCAAAGATCTTGAAGAAGAAAGAGAACACTGCTACACGACTATGGCTAGATTGGAATTGGAGCTGCAACAAGTGCAAAAGGACAACCAACACACCTTGGATGCTCGCACTCAACAAATAAGCCGGCTATTGCAAGAGAAAGGGGTCATCAGAGAAAAGATTGTTCGCATCGCCCAATACATCACCCGAAAGACTCAGCTTTGTGAAGATATGTCTCGGAGGACTTTTGTATCTGCAGTAAAGTTTTTTGTACAACAAGTCATGGCCGACCTGGATAGGCTTCAAAGGGGTTTAGCATATAGGCCCGCGGCAAGGCCGAACGATGCCTCGCGGCACTAGGTGCATTAATGTACTCTTAGGTCATGCATCATCTTTTATTTTTCTTTTTAAAAAAAACATCACTTTGTAATCAATGTTTTGAGTTATCAATGAGAAAACAAGTGTTGTTACCAATTCTTTTGTTTTATGTCATTTCCTTTGAATCCGCTAGGCAAATAAATAGGAACGTAATTATGAAAACGACAAGAAAAAAAAAAGAAAAGAAAACGGCAAGGAAAAAGAGAGAAAAGAAAAAGCAAGAAAAGAGAAAAAGCAAAAAAGAAAAGAAAAGAAAAGAAGAAAAGAAAGAAAGAAAACTAAAGAGCGGAAAAAGAAAAAGATGATCGAAGTGAGCAGCGGCCGGGATGATGCATAACGACTCGAGCAAATGTGTTTGTTTTTAAAGTCGTTACATCTTATTCATGCGCTAACAACTAACAAGTGTTGATGTTTGTGAGTCCAGATTTTCTAGGCAACTGGCATACTGGCTACCCACCCATACAACACCAGGTACAAAAAGATGACAAAGGCTGTGTCCCAGGAGATCGAGGCAACCATTGTAGACCCCGCTCACGAAGAAGAGATCGTGGATGTGGCAGGGATGAAAGAAGAAATGTACAAGTTAAGACAGCAGATGGCTGAAATGTACCAGGCTTGGTCAAGGGGTCAACCACTACCAGCCTATCCTGCTAACCCTGCATATGTCCCTCCAACCAATCCTAACCCCGAGCCACCAACAATGAACTCATCCTCCACCTACCCCGACTACCCTCAATACTATGCTTCCACCTCCCAGATACCACCACCTCTAACCAAGCAAGCACCACCTCAGGTACCACAAGTTGCTCCCGTATATGTGGCACCTCCGCCCGCTGTTATCCACAAATCCTCTAGTGAACCGATGTTTCATATCCAGGATCCTCACTACTACCCTCCGGAGCCTACTTTCAGACAACACGAGTCTCACGCTCCGATGATGGAA
>JASVEL010013286.1:0-176083 GCA_032618575.1 Nicotiana noctiflora
TAGCTCAAGTGTACCTATAACACACTAAGAACACTAATAAAAGCATTTTGTCATCATAAACAATATCAAAACAACAATAAAGCGTGATTATTTAGGGCATAAATATAGTCAAATTCACCTATTATCAATACCCCACACTTAAACCTTTGCTCGTCCTCGAGCAACCTTAATCACACTTTAGGCCAATTTTATTTATGTCTCCCCCAAATTATATCACAAAAGCTATTTTTCATGATTAACCTAAGATATGCACAATCCTTACCTAATCGTAAACTCTCATGCCAACACATTATTGCTTACTCTAATTATTACCAAAAACTTGCAAATTTACCTTCTTCCTCTTGAGTTACACACCCTTACATAGTTCATTGAGAGAAGTTCCCACACATAAACAATTCATAACATGGAACTTATAAATATCGTAAAAATTCACTCACTCTCAACAAAGAACATTCATATGCATACAGACACACCATAGGCTTGTCCCTAGTGTAATACTCCACTAATCGAGTTATTCAATCATAGATCAAGAGGTCTTTAAGGGTTGTAATGTAGGCTATGGGACGGGTAGGATACTTTTGGTTATAGTGACTAACCTCCCTAAGCACTTTTCTTTTCTTTTTCACAACTTCCCTTTTTGTTTACTTCCTTATGTCTCCCACAAACATACCTTCACCTTCCTTCACTTTTACCCCCACTTTTTCTTTTATTGATGTGACTGGCTTTTCTAAGATTTTATTCAATATAGCTCATCTTTTCATTGCTTTGCAATACATTTACATTATTTTGGCCAGCTCACTATTTTTTTTTTACATTCATTCTTGATTTTTCCCTTTTCAATTTCCCTTCACTCCACACTTAATATTTTGCATATTTGTTACAATACAAGTGCTTCTAGGAGGTAAAGTAGAACAATAATTTGAATAACATTCAAGGGTTATCAAAGAATAGGCTTTAAGCTCAAAGGGGTTAACTAAGATATAATATATGGGTGAATTCATGTTTATTGGCATATGGAGTTACACAAAGAAATGCCTCTATCCTTTCTACAACCAAACAACTTCTATTTCGCTTTGCAAACACACAGGGCAAGTTCTAGGCATCATGTACAACATACAATGTAAGTAAAACCTCACACACACATGGCATGCAACTCATTTGGAATCCAGTTGATCTACAAAATCCTATCAATGTTCAAGCAAGCATTATTGTGCAATTTAAGGCATATTGAGATTCTACAATCAATCTTAGAAGATACATTCTCAAGTTCAATTTACGCTTTTGCTAATGTGCATATTCGGGGTTACATGTTGCCCTTTTACCTCTAATCCTAAGAAAAGAAAGAAAGAAAGAAAAAAAATCTACCTAACCCGGTTCAAATAAAAACCCTTGGAAAAGAACCGTGGTCAAAAGAAAAACCAAGGGGGAGATGATACACTACCTATAAAAAGAAAATAAAAGAAAGAAAAATTCCTACGTGGACTACTTCCCTAAAGAGTACTTGTCCTAAATAGTCCGTCATAAGGAAGAGTCCTCTACTCATATTTTTGTTTTTTTTCAAATTTTCTAAATTTTTTTTTGTGTGTTTTTATTCTGACTTAGACCCTTAAGAAACCTGTCGCCAAGTGTCCATCATCGGGCTAAGCCAGCTAATATAATTTACAGATACATCTACTATATACAATATACAATACAAGATAAGTCTCCCACCCCACACTTAAAATCATGCCATGTCCTCATGGCATAATAATACACGTATAGCACAGAAGGGTGAGACAACTTACCCGGGATCTACCCCGTGTCTAGCCACTTTATCACTTTCTTTTTCACCCTATCCTTCATATTCGGGTTCAGCCTTCTTTTGCGTTTCCTGGAAGCCCTTGCCTTCCAGAGATAGTACCCATTCAGCTAAACTTTCACCATTTACCTCTTCCATGTTCATCAGGCATGCTTGAAGTGGATCTTCAATGGTCAACTCCGCATCGTCGGTCTCCACTATCACATCAACCGCATCAATGAGAGAGCAATTTGCGAACTCACTAGGACGCCTCATGGATTTTTGCAAATTGAAGATGATCTTCTCATCATTCAACCTCATCTTGAGTTCCCCAGTTTCACAATCAATTATGGCTCTCCCGTTGGCTAGGAATGGTCTTTCTAGGATTATGCGAATTTCTTCGTCGACCTTGCAATCAAGAATAACAAAATCGGCGGGAAACACGAACTTCCCAACCTGGATTAGCACATCATCTATAATACTAAATGGATGCTTAACCATCCGTGGTAATCGTCTCCCACTGTCACGACCCGAATTTTTCCCCAACATCGGGATCGTGATGGCGCCTACTCGTGGTAGCTAGGCAAGCCACCGTATTCATACTATCCTGTTTTTAACACAATTTTAATTAAATAAATGCGGAATACTTTATCGAAATAGAAATAACTAATTACAAGATGAAAATCATACTGAAATCCTCTACCCAAGACGTGGAGTCACCAACTCACGAACTACTATAGAATACTACACATAAAATTTGGAAGGAAATATAACATAATTCTGGTTTGTCTCCGAACAAAGAGACTACAACTAGTAACATAAATAAAGAGAGAGACGCCGGCCCTGCGGACGTCCGTAAGCTACCTCGGCCTCAAATGTGATCAACTTCCACACAATCGATTTGATCGCCGTCGCTCCCGATCGTAACCTCGGACTCGTGCAAAAACGCACGTATTGTAGTATCGCACAACCGACCCTATGTGTCGGTAAGTGCCTGGCCTATCCCGGCCAAGTAGTGACAAGCCTAGGACCAGACACCCACATAAACCCGTGCAATTCAATATATATGTATACTACGAATAACAAGAAATAACCAAGTAATAACACAATAAGCGGATATCTCAAAGAATTCAACAATTAACAACAGTTAATAAGTTCACATGAAAACAAAGTATAATGGAAAAACATATAATATCAAGTCAAGGAATAGCATGCTTTTACTGGCATCACCCTTCGTGCTTTTACTCTCATCCTCACCAAATAAGCAAATAAAGTACACGACATCACCCTTCGTGCTTTTACTCTCATCCTCACATCCATAAGACGGCATGATCCTTCGTACATGGTTCAATAACAAGGCACGGCATGATCCTTCGTGCATAATCAATAAAACATGGCACGGCATTAACCTTCGTGCATAAATAACAAATCAAGGCACGACATCACCCTTCGTGCATTATCACTCTTCCTCACCCAAACAACAATCATGGCAAGGGAAACAATATTCAACTTCACAATAAAGTCCCAGCAAGGGAAAACAACAATCAACTTCACAATAAGTCCCGGCAAGGGAAACAATATTATGACTTAAAAATATCCCACATTAACTCACAATATATGCCAACAAATGACTCACGGTCATGCTAGACACCAGTGTATAGATGCTTGTCACCACAACCTATACACCGCACTCGATCACATAACAAATAACACATAATCCTATTCCCTCAAGCTAGGATAGAACAAACACTTACCTCGAATGTTTATGAACAATTCAATCCGTGGAAATGTCTTTTTCTTTCAAATTTCGCTCCAATCCAATCGTATCTATACACAATTGATTTAATATCATCAATACTACTCAACAAACTAATTCTTAAGACCAAATACAACTTTTACAACATTCTGCCCGGAATAGTGAATTTCAACCCCGGGCCCACATGGTCGGAACTCGGGTTAGGACCAAAATCCGGTTACCCATCCCCCCACGAGTTCATGTATATGATTTGTTTCAAAATCGGACCTCAATTCGAGGTCCAATTTCCCAATTTATGAAAAACCCTATATTCTAACAAAAACAAGAAATTCTACCATGAAAACCTTTGATTTCTATTGAAAAACATGTTTAATGATGTTAGGAATTGAAAGAATTAAGTAAAAAGTGACTTACAATTATTTTGATGAAGAAGGAATCCGTGAAGAATCGCAAATGGGTGTTTTTGTTTTGTAAAAAGTGAAGAAATGAATTGAAAATCGTGTTTTACAGGTCTCTGTGTTCGCATTTGCGAACATGGGTTCGCAATTGCGAACCCCGACCAATTTCTGGAGTTTGAAAAATAAGCTAAGGTTGGGGGCTGGAACTTCGCATTTGTGAAGTAAATTTAGTTCACTTTTGCTAAATGAGTTGGGATCACATTTGCGATCTTGTCGCATTTGCGAACACAGTGCATAATGAGAACAACTTCGCATTTGCCATTGGGGGGCTATTCGCATATGCGATGATTATGTCGCATTTGCGATTTGCGCATGTCTGTGACACTGATCGCGTTTGCGATCAGTTGTTCGCATTTGCAGACATCAGTTCGCAATTGCGACATCTGCACCTGGGTAAAAGTTGGGAAAATCGGGAATTAGCTCATTTACACCAATTCTCAACCCTAGACTCCATTGAGGCGATTTCTTGAAACGGCCTATCAAATCTTTATCCGAGCCCCCCGGGCTCCAAACCAAACATGTACACAACCTCAAAAACACATTATGAACTTGTTCGCGCGATCACATCGCCAATATCACATCGTTTTCATCAAATCAAGCCTCAAATTCATGATTTTTATACTTTTGGTTTTCAAAACTTTCAAACTTGGAACTCAAGGTCCAAAACATCTCAAACGACATCCGAATGTCACCAAACTTTACAGTAATCACATATATAATATTTAAGACTTGTACCGGGCGTCGGAACCAAAATACGAGCCCGATACCAAGGTCAATTAATTCATTTCCTTTAACAATTACATCAAAAACAATTTCATAGAAAAATTCATAACTTGGGCTCTAGGCCTCGGAATTCGACTCCGGACGCATGTCCAAGTCCCATATTTTCCTACGGACCTCTCGGGACCATCCAATCTCGGGTCCGGATCCGTTTACCAAAAATGTTGACCGAAGTCAACCATATCAATATTAATATCATTTTTATCCAAATTTCTCATAGAATTCATATTTTCTATCACAAAAATCTTTCCGCCTACATGCTCGGATCGTGCACGTAAATCGAGGCAACATAGAATGAGGTTTTCAAGGCCTCAGAAGCTCGTTTGGTTCGTCACAGTCTGGCTCTCCCAATACCTAACCTCTTATAGATAACTAAGGGCATGAGATTAATGCTTGCCCCCAAATCACATAAAGCCTTAGTAAAGGCATAATTCACTATAGTGCATGGGATGGTGAAACTACCCGGATCAGATAGCTTCTCAGCAATGGGTCTGGAGACCACTGCACTACAAGTCTGGGTGAATGTAACTGTGGCCAAGTCTTGGAAATCAAATTTCCGCGACATCAAATCCTTCATCATCTTAGTATAACCAGGCATTTCTTTTAAAACTTCAATTAATGGAATGTTTACCTGGATTTGCTTGAGCATGTCGAAGAACTTTTTGTATTGCTCCTCTTTCTGGTGTTTGGCCAACCTTTGGGGGAATGGTGGTGGAGGCCTCTTCTTCCCGGTGACTTGGGATTTTTCTTTTTCTATTACTTTCTCATCAATCTGCCGCTCTATCTGTTCAGTTACTTTCTCCGTTCCCTGTTTTGCTTCATTATTTTCAGCAACTGGCTGGACTGTGACTTCTGTCAACCCTGTGGACTCATCCAGTTCAATGGGCAATGGAGTGGATATCTCAGCATGACTGTCAATTTTCTCACTTTCATTCTCAGCATCAAGATCTCTACCGCTTCTCAGAGTCTGCCATTATTTGCTTTGGGATTTGGTCCTTTGGGTTCGTTTGTGTATCTGCAGGTAATGTCCCTTGAGGACGATTGTTAAGTGACATAGCAATCTGGCCCACATGTACTTCAATATTCTTGATGGCTGCATCATGGGCATATATCCTCTCATTGGTTTTGGCATTTGACCCGATTACCTGTTGTATCAAAGCTTTCAATTCTGTGAACCCATCGTCATGTCTACCCCCATGCTGTGGTGGAGGTGGATGATATCCTTGCTGCTGATTACCGAAAGTCTGAGGTCTAGGATATGGAGCCATGTTGTGTGATGGCCTCATACCTGCTGCATTATACTATAGTTGAGGAGGCCTGTATTGCTGTGGAGCCTGCTGACCCCAACTCGGATTACCTTGTCTCTGCCCTCCATAATTTGCTACATAGTTCATATCCTCACGCTGATGATGATGTTCTTGGTCTGCAGCCCATGGATTACCTATGGGTTGGCTAATGCAAGATGTGCATAAACCACCATTGGTAATATCTACAATATGAACTTGCTGCTTAACCCCTGATTCTTCCACCTTCTTTGTCAGGATGCTCATTTGTGTCAATAAGGTTGCCATGTTCTCCTCCATAGCGCTGGATGGATTCAGAGGTACAGAGTGTACCACTGGTGTGATAGGAGCATTCCTGGTTGTCCACCCGAAATTTTGAGCCATCTTGTCTAGCAAATTTTGGCCTTCTCTCCAAGTCTTGCTCAGAAAAGGCCCACCTGCTGAAGTATCTACAATATTATTCATACTATCTGAAAGCCCCATGTATAACCTTTGACCCAACATCTACTCAGGAATCCCATGGCGAGGACACATAACCAGCATACCTTTGAACCTGCCCCAAGTTTCATGTAATGTCTCCATTGGTTTCTGCTTGAAGCTCATGATCTCATCAATTTGCTGAGCTGTCTTGTTAGGTGGATGAAACTTGTTGTGGAATTGCTTGACCATCTCATCCCAAGTTGCAACAGAGTTTATGGGGAGTGAGTTTAGCCATACCTGCGCAGCCCCTGTAACCGAGAACGGGAATAGCAATAGTCTGATGGCTTCCGGTGTCACATTCGGTTGCCTATGTGTCTCTCATTCAGGTGCTGTTGGGGATCTTCAACCTGAGTCCCAGAGAATAATCCCTTGTTTTGCAACAAGTGAAGCATGGTGTTAGTAATCTTGAAAGACTCAGCTTGAATCGAAGGCACAATAATGGCAGTTGCCAAATTATCCGCCGTTGGTTGTGCCCAGTCATATAGTGCACTTTCCTGCACCTCTTGCATATTTAACCCGGCTTGCTGGTTTTGATCGTTTATGTCACCCATGTCGAAGTCTAGTTTGATTGGTTGTTGAGATTGTTGAATTTGTTTGATGGCTTTGTTACGTGCCCGGAAGGTTTGCTCGGGGTCTGAGAGTCCTTCAATTAGTTCTCCAGTCCTTGCAGATTTTCTAGGCATGCACCCGAATACCCAAATCAACAAACGTCAAAATATTCAATGTAGAGTGTAGAAAGAACCTGAATACACAAGAATCTTGAAGTTCTGTCAATGGCAATTGACAATTCCGTTAATTCCCCGACAACGGCGCCAAAATTGATTCACGTCCAAACAACGGTCATAGCATATAACTTGGTCTAATAAGTCCAAGATCGATCCCACGGAGAATTAACCTACCAATTGCAACTATCACAACCCCAAAAGTACTTCTGAATCAAGTTCCCAAACTTTGAATATATATTTGTGTGAGTTTCTAATATCTACTTTGCAATAATTAAGAATGCTTAAAAGAAAGAATTAAATGTTGAATAAAATAATATAGAGAAAGACTAAGGTATTGATTTCCCCTATTGATGGAATCCCTTATCGTTATGCTCATACAAATTGTTAATATATTCTATCAATCATGAACGATATGTGTATCGTAACCCTCTCCCGAGCAATTACAATAATTTACTAGTGCACTCTCCCGAGCTACCCTAGCTAGCTTTAATTTGAATAGTTCACTTAAGATTGCACCCAAGACTTCGTTATTCCTAACCCCGTCTTTACGCCTAAAGTTATAGATTCCTCTAATAACCTAGGTGTGGTGTTGTTCAACAATAAACCTAAATATGCACTCTTTTCCAAGTTATGCACACTAAATAGGCACAACTAATTGGGGATCCTACCAATTAACTACAATAAGAATGAAGTTGAACAAATAGAAATCTAAGTCACAATTTGTAATCACATAAACGATAAGTTCATCACTCAATAGGTTCCATCAAAACCTTAGAAAAGAATTTAGCTACTCATGCTTGAAGAAACAAGAATAATAATTGAAATCATAAAGAATTGCTTGATATAAAATAAAAGAAAGAGTTTGAGAGGAATCTCTCCTACTAAAAACCTTGCAAAAGTATTGAATAATAGATTACATGCCTCTATGGGGCAAACTAGAAGTTTATATAGAGGTTTTAGGGCTAAAAAAACTAAGTTTGAGTACAATTAGGACTACTACTGCGGCGACTTCCGCGGTTCGTTCGTGGCCGTGGATGGACCGCGAACAGTAAAAGTTCAGAGAGCCTGTTTTTCCGCGGTTCATCCGCGGTTAGGGAGAAACCGCGATTTTTCACCCTGTTCCGTTGGGAATTTGGACAAACGCAAAACATGAAAGTTGTATCCCTTTGAATTAGCTTTCTAACCATATATTATGGAGCCAAAATGGAGTTTTGAGAGAAAAGTTATGTCCAATTTACTATACAGTGCACAATATGCCTCATCCATTCTTCGCTTGTTATACACTTATCAAATTTGACCCCCGAACTCGATCCCGGCTTAATTCCTTGAGCTTTTACTCAGACTTCAAAGCTCCAAATCACTTAAATTTATTCCATAACATCCATATAGCTCGGAATCACACCTTCCCGGCTACTTTCAACATAAGTTCATGACTTGTACCACATTTTGGTCTTTTTCACTATCTTTTGACTCCAAAACTTGCTCTTTTAGTCTTCATTAGCTCAAGTATACCTATAAAACACTAAGAACACTAATAAAAGCATTTTATCATCATAAACAATATTAAAACAACAATAAAGCGTGATTATTTAGGGCATAAATATAGTCAAATTCACCTATTATCAGATTCCGAGCCCTTTAACCACATAGTCAACTCCGGGTTGACTTTTCATAAACAAGCTTCACTCAAAAAGGCTATATGCCTCATTTTCAACCAAAATCACTCCTAACTCATCCGATAGATTCTAACACATATATAGAAATATAAAATGCAGAAATGAATGGGTAACGGGGTGGTAATTCTCGTGACAACGGGCCGGGTCATCACAGATTTTTTCTTGTGGATTCTCGTGTATCAATCCTGGGATTTGATTTTGTTGCTGGTGCTACTGTGCTACTGTTGCTGACTATTCATTCTTCTTCTATTTTTCCATTATCCGGGTACACATTTCAAGCATGTTTTGATGGACAATCTCCTGTTGGTCATATGAAATGGAAAACTAAAGTCATTTTAATTTAATTTCTTTTAGATTTGTTATTAGATAATTTGTGATTTGGTTAAGTAGTATATTAATACTCATGTTGATGTAACTAGAACTGAAAACTGGATTTTATTTGGACTAGCTGAATGGTATTAATTAGATTGCTGGACTGTTAATTTGTAGTCACTTGTTTTTAAATTTAGTATAGTTCATACTTGTTTAGTTTAGCAGTTTTTCTTTCCTAAATAAAAAAAACCAGAAACAGTTTAAGATTGCAATTAAGTTGGAATTAATATGTTATTCACGTTGAGTTCAGTTATAAGCAATGATTTCAATGCAAATGTCGATAAATCTAGGGCAGTACGTAGTATTGGTAATCCACTCGAATATGCAATATCAATCGGTTACCGATCTGAATTAATTAGTTGTTGAATAATTAGATACATGCAAAGCACCAATTTAGGTTCGATACGCTCTTGATATGAATAAGAATATACGTGTTACCTTATTGCAAATTGTTAAATACATCTTTAAATGTTTGGAATAATTTCGGGAAGGCAAAGGTTTGAGTATAGCAGTGAATTAGCTAGCTCCAATAAAAAATTACAGTTGCATTAGGATGTCCTTTTAAAATAAGAGGAGCCTCGCCTAACACAAGATCTAAAAAATGGCGGGCTCATTAATTACTTAATTAAAAATACTTAGAATTTTGGATGGTCTGTTCAGCAAATTTCACGGTCTTCCCCAAAATAATAAGCCGTTAGTCTCTTTAGGCGCGTGATTAATAATTCTACCTTCTTAAACTCTGGTGTACATTTATGTGACCCAAATCCAAATCTCAACGGAGTCAAAATGTGTTGGCAACCATGGGTGCACTAGTGCGATGTGGTTCGAGATACATTTTCACAACGTTGCAATTCTTTATTAAAATAATAATAATCAAAAGCAGTTGAAAGTTAAAATTTGCACATAAGTTAAAACATGTTATAAATTCAGATAATTAGGCTAAATATGATAATTGAGCGACCGTGCTAGAACCACAGAATTCGGGAATGCCTAACACCTTCTCTCGGGTTAACAGAATTTCTTATCCGGATTTCTAATTCGCGGGCTGTTAAATAGAGTCAAACATTTCCTGGATTCGGGATTCAACCGGTGACTTGGGATACCATAAATCTCCTAAGTGGCTACTGAATCTCTTAATAAACTAATCCCGTTTTGATTGTCCTTTAATTGGAAAAACTTCATTTACCACACCTTTCGCGCGGTGCGGTAGGTAAAAATAAGGTGTGACAATTATTTGAAGTTAGAGTTACCTTTTTTGTAAATGTTCACCGTTAATTGAGGTTGTGGTTATCCTCCCGCCGCCTACCTTTATTCGAATTGATTGTATCTTTTTTGTAATTTCCCAAGCGTAAAAGAAGCTTAGATATCCCATGCTTTAGTTGACTTGTCCTTATATGAAATTATTTTACCCGTGCTAGCTTCCTTGTTGTTGAATTGTACATTGCGGGACTGTTGTTGCATATTATTTCCCTCCCTGTTGAGATGATCTTATTACGTCTAGTTTTCTTTATTATGGTTAATCCTCGTGAACTTATTTTACCTTTTCTTGTGATTTACTCTATTATGGTGTTTTGTTGCTACTTGTCGTTTTTCCTTTCTTATTGAGCTTTTATATTTTTAGCCCTAACGCGTAGAGATGGCAATGGGGCGGTTGCGGGGCAGGTTTATCCTTAACCCGCATAATGTTCAACCCGCCCCGCCCCGCACCGCATAGGAATATTTTCTGTTTTCAAACCACCCCGCCCCGCCCCGCATAAACCCGCCCCGCACCGCACCGCAAAGTAAAAAAAATTCATTTTTCATTTTTTACTAGTTTCTCTTTTAAAAAAAAACCTAAAAAAATTAATGATAACCTATTACCTTCTTTTCTAGGTAGTTTCACCTATGTCCATAATGTTTTCAATATTTTATGAAATTTCAATTGAATTTTTTAATATTTTATAAAATTTCAATTGTATTATTTTATGGATCTATTAACATTATCAATAATGATCAGTCTGGTACATGTATCATGTATGATATATTTAAGTTAATTATTAGTACATACAAGAAAAAAATTAAATTATTGAGAAACATGAATCAATCCTTAAAATAATTCATCTTTTACAAGGTGATATACACATACGTCATACGCAGACTGAGATGGTTAGGGAAGATCTACTTTAGGGTTGATTACAAATATTTTTTAAGTTATATACTTAAATGTTCATTTTCATATTAAACCGTTAAATAAAACATAAGAAATCTTTGGATTATTTTTATTCAAATTGTAATTAATTATTGAACATCAGTTACGGTATGTCTTCTATTAATCCTGTTAGAATATATTTTTTAGCATAGTAATTTGATTAGTAAGTTAATTATAATAATCAATTTTAAATATATCTTCTTAAAACTAGTATCCAATATTTTTACCGGATAGGCGCACCAATATTTTAATGCTCCAAAAATTGATAATATCCTAATATGTTGATAATTTATAACTAGAATATATGATATTAACCACGCATCTAAGCTTAAAAGAGCAAGAAAAGAGGAGATTAATGAAAACAAAATTTAAAATTAAAATAAAGATATAAAGATAAGCAAGGGAAAGTTTACAAAACAGGTTCTAATTAAGAGAGAAGATTGCAAAATGCAGGAAAAGATTTAATCTTCTTTGACGAAAAGCAGCAAATGTGCGATGCAAGTATTACACAAATGCGTAACCCGCAACCGCCCCGCAACCGCAATTAAATTTAAAAAATAATTCTTGAACCCGCCCCGCCCCGCCCCGCCCCGCATAAACTGAAAACCGCACCGCCCCGCATAAGCTGAAAACCGCCCCGCCTTTCTTATTGAGCTTTCTATATTGTTAGCCCTAACGCGTACTCTTTATGTAGGTATCATACTATATTGTTCCTATTGTGAGCACGTAATTTTTGCCCTATATGAATTACTCCCATAAATTCAAAACAAAATAATTTCTTTTCATTATTTGCAATTTTATGAATTTTGTGATATTTTATGTTAATTGTTTGCATTTTGCTTGTGCATTTTAATCGATAAAAAATACAAAAATATACCTCACATTTGTAGTTATGGTTTAATTTCACATTTTAGGATTAACTAGTAATTACGTTACTTTACAAAGAGGAAAACAACAAAAATAGTTCCGTTGGCATTTTTAACTATTAATTTTTGAATTTGTCATGAGTTTCCTTTTAATAGGACTTAATCAATTTTGAGGAAATAATTACTTTAATTTTGGAAATAAATCCGGCCTTTATTTTAATTTTGAATTTTATAAAATCTGAAAATATATAATAGGAAAAAAATAATAAAATAATAAAAGAGGGGAAATTAAAAGAAATGGGGTGGTCTTCATGGATTGCCCAATTTTGGGCCAAATTTGAGCCCAAAGCCCCCAAACCCACTTAAAAAACAAACCCAGGTCACAACTCACCTGGTCCAAATCTTGTGTCTTTTTGAAATGGCGTCAGTTCAAATTATTAAATGATCAAGCAATCATGGCCGTTCGTTTACTTCATCCAAGGGCCTCAATCCCTTCTCCCATTTTGATTAAAAGAGTCCAAAGAGACCATTGTTAAACCTAAGACTCATCTCCTTTTCCCCCATATCTCACCGCCTTCGCCATCACCGGAATCACCATGCGGCGGCGTTTGATCTCCAAACCTTACCAAACTCGTGCCACAAACTCCTCCCAACCCCGTCATCTCAATCCCCACTCTGTTCACCCCAAGCCCCTCCGAAACCCCTCCTTTTAGATTGAAAAGGGCAGAACCCTAGCGTCGCCCACTTTTTCTGGTGGCGGCGCCATCACCAATTGCCCTTAAACTAACACCCTTGAATCTCTGTGTCCCCCCTAATTCCAAAACTCTAGTCTACATCCTTCAAATCCATGTGGAATCCCTCAAATATCAACTTGAAAATCAAAACCCTAGTGCCGCCAAAACTCCTCCGGTGACGGCGCCACTCCATTCAACCCTAAACTCCAACCATGCAACCATCGCCCTTTCTTCTAACCCTAAGTTTTCACCATCTCTCCCCAAATCGTAACCAAGTTTGGAATCAGAAAATAAAGAGGAAGCGAGTCCATCGTGTAAGCATGTGATTTTTGCCCTACATGAAGATAACTCCTACAAATAAACCAAAATATTTTTTATTGATTTTTAATTTTTCTTTATTTAGTTGCATTTTATGCATTTTTAATATCTTAAAATCATAGAAAAACTAAGGAAAATTTGTTATGTGTTTAATTTCATTTTATCTTAGATTTAATTTCATAAGTTAATTGTATTATCAATAAAAATTACAAAACTATACACTAGCTTTAATCATTTAGTTTAATTAATTAGGTATATTTGAAAAAAAATAAATTCAATTAGAATTAATGTGTCCATTTTTTAAAGGTCCAATAAACAAAAGGTTTAGTCTTGCCTTAAATTCCAAATTGGGCTAGCTTCACAATGCAACGACCAGACCCGTCGTTACGGGAATTACCGTCCCATTTTTTCCATTTTATACTTTAATATGTTTATTTATATGTGTTTGGATAGTTAGAAGTAAATCGGATAGAATCCGGTTAGAAATGAGGATATAAACCTCTTTATGAAAAGGTTAGTTTGGAAAGGTCAACGGGATGTTGATTGGTGAGTTAGAAAGCTCAGAATGGATTTCTGATGATTCGACTAGTTTTGGGGTATGATTTATGACTTAGGAGAGCATTCAGAATCAAATTCTAAGGTCTGGTGTAGATTTAGGCTTGAATTGGCTAAGCGTGAATTTTGGCAAATTCTGGACGGTAGTAGAGATTTTGATCCAGGGCTCGGAATGAAATTTGGAGAGTTTAAGTAGCTCCATTATGTGATTTTGGATATGCGTGCAACATTTTAGATCATTCGGAGGTGTTTAGGTCGGGTTTTAGATCAAATGTTAGTTTCGGAAGTTTTAGTAAAACTTAGGCTTGAATCCGTAAAAAATTGATGATTTTGATGTTTGTGATGATGTTTTTATATTGAGAACAAGTTTTAATGAAGTAATGTGATATATCTGTGCATTTGGTTGAGGTCCCGGGGGTCTCGTGATGGTTTCGTATAAGGCCCCGCAAAAAATTGTTTTGTGCTTAAAAACCTAGTAGTCGTGGTGTCATTGTCCGAATAATGTGTTAGGAATGCATAGAATTCTTCGCTGCAAGCTTGATCACCGCAGTTCGGATCCTTGGTAGTGATTAAAGCTTTAAAAATTGAAAGAATAAAATTTTCCAGAAAATATCGATTATGCGGTCAAGAATGCGGTCGCATGTCTGCTATGCGGACCGCATTCCTACCGCAGAGTTTAATAGAATGTTTTCCAAAATTTGTGTTGAAAATGCTGTCCAATATGCGATCGCATAACGGAAATGCGGACTACAGATCCATCGCATAATGTTTTGAGAATTTTTGAGTGTCAATTCTGCGGTGCATTCTGCTACCGCAAAACACGAATGCGGACCGCGTTCTGGTCGCATATCATAACAGCACATGTGAATTTTTAGGGTTATTCTGCGGTCCACTATGCGGACCGCATGTTGATTCTGCGATCGCAGATGCGACCGCAGATTTGACTCGGCCCAGATTTTTATAAAATTTTAACCCGACTACTTCTTTAACAAAACACCTCAAACCTTCATTTTCTCATATTTCCTTAGCAAAACTAAAGAGAGGAAAGAAGGATTCTAGATAGAGAAATCTAACCATCTTCAAAGATCGTTTCTAATCGCTTGGTCCGGAAGATCATAGGGCAAGTGTCATCTTACCCAAATTTCTAAAGGTAAAAACCCTAACCAATTTCTTTGGTTTTCAGTTTTAAAAAGGGTAAGAAAGATTTTCATGCATTAGCTTTTAAAAATAGAATTTTAACACTCATGCATGTTCTTTGAACTTTAAAATTAGTAAAAAGGCAAAGGCGAAGTTGGCAACATAAGATAGCTGGGTGAACTTAAAATAAGAGTTTGGGGGAAATAAAATTTGATTCCAGGTATGTATGGCTAACTTTGATTCTTGTGAAATCGCTCTTATGTATACAATTTGTTTGGTATGTGATAATTTTGAGGGATTGTTGTGTAATTCTTTGATTTAGTTGTTGGGTATTCAATTGATGTCGAAGTATGTGTGGTGTGGTACGGGATATGATCTGAAAGATGAAAAAGGAAGTTATAATTGGTAAAGAATTGAGAATGATTGTAATGATGGCATACTTGGCTCCTTGTGGGAAACGAATGAAATAACTCGAATTGTGATAAACCGTTGAACATAATAGGGTGGGTACTCTCGGATATGGAAACATTGTAACTTAGTTGTGATACCGGCTTGAAAAGTATTTGAAAGCATGAACCAATTTGTGATTCGCTTATTGTCCTTGTTTGTAATCTTGTGTAGTGCTCTTGTTTGCTGTTTGTGATTGTTATGATTTGAAACTGTACGGTGGGATCGGGTTGCACACTGCAACACGAAGTAATAAGGTGTGGGTTGGGGTGATAAGGGTGACTGAGGTATTAATGGTGGCCGAGGTAATAAGGGTGGCCGAGGTAATAAGGGTGGAAAGCGATCGAAATTGCCATTGAAATTGATATGAAATCATTTATGTGAAATTGTGAAAGGAGACAGTAGGAGAGTTTGCAACCTGTGGTGCACTGATTTCCCCTTTGTTTGACTTGATTGTGCTTCTCGTGTTTGTTTGGTTATTGCCTTCCTTGTTGAACTTTAATTGTACTTGGGCTGAGGACTACTTGAAGCGAAGTAAATATGGGAACGTGATTGGCTGGCTTTGTTATTTCTTGGTGTATTCGTTGGTTGTTTACTATCATGATTTATTTGATTTATGGCTTGAGTTTACATGGGACAAAGCTTGTCCATACATTACAGTACAATTCCAGTGTACTGATGTCCCTTTTGTCGGGGACGCTACATTCATGTTATGATTGTAGGTGGATCAGTAGCAGGTACTTCAGCTCATCGGCAGTAGCATCCTTCATCTTCCACTGACTGTTTTGGTGAGCCCCTTTCCTCCCGGGGCCCTGCGTGGCTCATTCCACACTATTTTAGACTTTATTTTGAGTTTGTATAAGGTATAGCCAGAGCCTTGTTACCGGCAAGTATTGTATCATCCTTTGTATCCTAGAGGCTCCGTAGATAGTAAACTATGGGATTATAGTCTTATGTATATATTATGTCGTGCGTTGTAAAATGTGAACTTGTCAAGAACTACAGTGTGTTGTTATGTTGTTAAAGGTATGATTTTAACTATAAATGGGTAATGTTCTTGATTTTTAAGTAATGAACAATACAGGGGCAACGCGTGGGTTAGAAAGGCACCCAGGTCCGCTTGACTGGGGCTACCCGGTCAGGCATCGGTCGTGTCCCTCAATATGGGGCGTGACAAACTTGGTATCAAAGCCTAAGGTTTTTAAGTGTCCTAGGATGTCTCAGAGCCGTGTCTAGTAGCGCCCTTCTTATTGGTGTGTTGTCGACCACATCAATAAGTTGGGGGCTGCACAGACATTTAGGAATTTACCAATTTCTTTGTTATTCTATATCGTGCGGAAACGTGCAAAGTGGAAGTATTTGTGTCTAATTTGCGCCTTGTTCCAAACATTTTAGAATATGGCGCCTAAGAAGAAAGCAAGACTCGACCTTGGGGACAATGCCACCCCAAGTGTGGCTGCGAATCATGTACTTGATGCCATGGGTGAAAATGACCCGTCGGTCCTGAATTTGCCCGGACCATCTATTCCAGACTCAAGTGTTTGCATTTCGGCTACGACAGAAGGTGTCACCATCCCTCCTGCCAGTATTCCTATTTCTGATACAGTCCCAGCTTCTGGTGGTGATTACAGTCAAGAAAGTGATGAATGAGCTAGCGGTGGTAACAAAACTCTAGCCCACCAGAGATATCATGATGCCCCTATGTCCTCCAGCGGACAAGGAGATTCCTCCGGTTCTAGAGTCCACCAGTTTCTGCGATTAGCCCCTCCATAATCCTTAGGCATAGACCCAGAGGCCGATCCACATGATTTTCTTGATGAAATATATAAGACTCTTAGAGTGATGAAGGCTACGGATATAGAGGGGGTAGAGTTGGCCTCATATAGGCTGAAGGGAGCGGCACGTTCGTGGTTTGAGATGTGGGAGGATTCCAGTGAGGAGGGGAGCCCTCCGGCTAGATGGGAGGAGTTTGTAGAGGCTTTCATGGACCATTTCTTGCATACCGAGACAATGGCAGCCCGTGCCTCTATGTTTGAGGTCCTCAGACAGGGCAGTATTAGTGTTTGGGAGTACCACATGGAGTTTGTGAGATTTTCCAAGTATGCCCCTCAGCTAGTGTCGACCATGGATGCCCGAGTTCGGCGATTTATTCAGGGCCTTAGCCTTTTGGTGGTGAATGAGGCTGCCACAGCAGCTTTGCACTCATATATGAATTATGGGAAGATCGTGGGGTTTGCTCAGGCCATAGAGGCTAGGTAGTCGAAGATCCATGCAGAAAGAGAGAGTAGCAGCAGGGCCCGGTCAATGGGTCACTCAGGGAGACCACTTCCAGTGAGAGGGTCATCAGGTCCATCCCAGTCATATGCTTAATCCTTAGCGAGTGCGCCACTATCTGTGCACAGTTATCGGTAGGGCAGTCATTCGAGACCAGGTTTAGACAGTAGGAGGTCCCGCCAGTCTGGTCATTCGGGAGTGAGGTCCCAGCAGTAGGGGAGACCTACATGCCCCAAATGTGGGAGGTTCCACACAGAGACGTGTTATTTTGATATTCCAATATGCTTCAGGTGCGGGGTGAGAGGTCACATTCAGCGGGACTGTCGTGCACCCAGTTAGGGTATGGGTAGGGGATCTGCTCAGTCATCTGGTTTTCGGTTGCTACATCATCAGTGCGTCCTCCAGTTTTTGCAGGGCGCGGTGCAGGTAGGGGTGGAGCTCATGGTAGGGGTGGACCTAGCCGATTCTATGCTTTGAGCGGCCGCCAGAGTGCTAAGGCTTCTCCGGATATTGTTATAGGTATCTTGTCCGTTCAGGTTGTTGATTGGTATGCTCTTATTGATCCAGGGTTCTCTTTGTCTTATGTCACCCCGTTCATTGCTTCATGTTTTGGGATAGAACCCGAACAACTTCATGAGCCATTCTCTGTATCGACTCTAGTTGGTGATTCTATTACAGCCTCACGAGTCTATAGGGATTGTATTGTTATGGTGAGCGATCATGTTACCACAGCCGATCTTATTGAGCTTGGGATGGTAGATTTTGATGTAATTATGGGGATAGATTGGCTTTATTCATGTTTTTCCAAGCTTGACTGTCGGACGAGAGTCATAAGGTTTGAGTTCCCTAACGAGCCAGTTATTGAATGGAGAGGAAATGGTGTGGTGCCAAGGGGTAGGTTTATTTCCTACCTTAAGGCTTCAAAGATGATTAAGAAGGGGTGTATCTATCATTTGGTCCGGGTAACGGACACTACCTCAGATGTGCCTGCCCTCAAGTCTGTACTAGTTGTAAATGAGTTTCCTGAAGTGTTTCCGGATGAGCTTCCAAGGATCCCGCCAGACAAGGAGATCAACTTCGGGATTGATGTATTGACAGATACTCAGCCAATATCCATTCTACCATACAGAATGGCGCCATCAGAGTTAAGGGAGTTAAAGGAGCAACTGAGGTATTTATTAGAGAAAGGGTTCATACAACCGAGTGTGTCACCGTGGGATGCTCCGGTTCTTTTTGTCAGAAAGAAGGATGGGTCACTTCGAATGTGCGTTGATTATCAGCAGCTAAACAAAGTCACCATCAAGAATAAATATCCTTTACCTCGGGTAGATGATTAGTTTGACAAATTGCAAGGAGCAAAGTTTTTCTCAAAAATTGATCTACGGTCCGGGTACCACCAATTGAAGATCAGAGAACAGGATATTCCCAAGACCGCCTTCAGAACTCGCTATGGTCACTTTGAATTTTTGGTCATGTCCTTTGGGCTAACCAATGCCCCAGCAGCTTTCATGGACCTTATGAATCGGGTTTTCAAGCCATTCCTAGATTACTTTGTGATTGTATTCATTGACGACATCCTCATTTACTGTCAGAGCACGGAGGATCATGCCATTCACCTCATAGCAGCATTGCAGACCCTTCACCTGCACCAATCGTACGCCAAGTTCTCAAAATGTGAGTTTTGCTTGGAGTCCGTAGCCTTTCTAGGACATGTTATTTCCAGTGAAGGGATTTAGGTGGATCCTCAGAAGATTGCAGCAATGAAAGATTAGCCTAGACCCACGACCCCGACAGAGATTCGTAGCTTCTTGGGTCTGGCAGGGTTCTATCGGAGGTTTATGGAGGGATTGTCAACCCTCGCCTCCCCATTGACTAAATTGACTCAGAAGGCAGTTACATTCCAGCTGTCCGACGCTTGTGAGAAAAGTTTTTAGGAATTGAAGTCAAGGTTGACCTCGGCACCAGTATTGGCCTTTCCAGAAGGCACAGAGGGGTTTGTGGTTTATTGTGATGCCTCCAGGGTTAGTTTGGGGTGTGTATTAATGCAGCGCGGGAAAGTCATAGCTTATGATTCCAGACAACTCAAGAATCATGAGAAGAGTTATTCGACGCATGATTTGGAGCTTGCAGCAGTTGTGTTTGCTTTGAAAATATGGCGGCACTATCTTTATAGGGTTCATGTAGATGTGTTTTCAGACCACGAGAGCCTCTAGTATCTGTTCAAACAAAAGGAGTTGAATCTGAGACAGCGGTGGTGGTTAGAATTGCTTAAAGACTATGATATGAACATATTGTATCATCTAGGGAAGGCAAATGTGGTGGCCGACGCTCTTAGTCGAAAATCCATGGGTAGTTTGGCTCATTTGGGGGTGGATCAGAGGCCCCTAGCTCGGGAAGTTTACCAATTGGCCAGTTTGGGGGTTCGCATCTCGACGTCAGACGAGGGGAATGTTATGGTGCATAATGGAGCAGAATCATCATTGGTTGCAGAAATCAAGGAAAGCATTTTATGGATCGAGCATTGGCTCGGGTGAAGGAAGCAGATATGAATAACAAGACCTCAGCATTTGTACTCGGTAGCGAGGATGGTGTATTGGAATAAGGTAGGCTATGTCTCCCAGGCGTGGACGATCTTCGATAGAGAGTGATGGAAGAGGCTCATATTTCTAGGTATTCTGTGCACCCAGGTTCTACGAAAATGTATCATGATCTCAAGGAGATTTATTGGTGGAACGGTATGAAAAGGGATGTGGCGAGCTTTGTATCTAAATACCCAAATTGTTAGCAAGTGAAGGCCGAGCATCAACGGCCTGGTGGATTAATTCAACTTATAGAAATACCTAGGTGGAAATGGGAGATGATTGTGAGCACGTAATTTTTGCCCGCATTAGAATTACTCCCAAAAATCCCAAAATAAAATAGTTTTGTGTTGTTTGCAATATTTGTGGATTTTATGTTTGCGTTTGTGTGTGCATGTTCATTATGTTTAAATAAATAAAAATACAAAAATGCGGTGCAATTGTATTTACAGTTTAATTAGACAATTTGGAATTAATCGGTAAACTAAGTGTTTTATAAAATAAATAAATAAAAAATATATAAATATTTATAATAATCTATATTTAGTATTTAATTGTGTGATTTTCTTTAAATTGATATTTGATTCTTTGGATTAAATACTACTTAGATTTAATTAATATTTTTTAGGATAAATTGGTCAAGTTTAAATTTAGGTTTGTATTTTATTTTTAATTAGAAAGTAAAGTGAAAAGAAAAGTAAAATAAAAGAGAAGGAATTTAGAATTGGGCCAGCTTTTAAGTTAAACCCCATGTCCAAACTAAATAACCCCAAAACCAGGCCCAAAATACTGCCTTACCCGGTCCAACTGATCAGGCTTTCATAGACGATCGGGGCCGTTGGATTAAATCAATCCAACGGTTGAGATCATATCTCTCCTACTCAGTTTAGCCCCAACCCACTTTTTCGGATCGACCCAGTCCCCCCACTTAACCAAAATGACCCCGTTTCATGCGAGGATTAATCACAGCCACTGAATTTTTATGATCCAACACCAAGGTTCATCCGTCAATTTTAATACACCAAAATACCAAAATCAGAGAAACCCTAATTCATTCCTTATCTGTTGAGCTTCATGAATCCTCCACCGCCTGCCACCACCAGAAATCGCCTCACACCGGTTCCGGTGGCCCAAACCACCTTAGATTTATGCCATAGCACTCCAAGACCCCCCCCCGAATTCCAACCATGGACCCGTTTCCCCTCGAATCGAGCCAAGAGCTGCTCGAATCTCAAAACCCAATCATGAACCCTAATCGCCGCCACAAGATCCCAGTGGTGGCGCCTCCCCTTTTAACCCCAAAACTCATGTTAAATACCCATTCAACCTTCCTTGTTCCCAAATCACCATGGATTCTGTTCAAAAGGGGGTGAAACCATTCGAATTCCCAAATTAATCCGAAGCTTGGAGCTGTTCGAGTTTTATGAATAAATTTTGAGATTCTTTATCAACTTTAGTCGAGCGTTTTCCATCGAGAACGCTCGATTGAAGTCTATTTTGGATCTCATATGGACCAATCAATTGATTTCCCAAGCCTGTTAGTTCCAAATTTCTGTTTTCAAGGTATTTTCTTTTCTATTTTATGTTGTACTCATTGGTTAGTATAATTTGTTATTTTGTTTTCATCTATTTTTAATTTTACTCTATTTTCATCTTCAAAGACTTTTTATTTGGTCGCTTTGCTTCTGTTTGATTGTGTGAATGTGTTTGTTATAGGACACGTATTCGCTTCCGTTAGCGTCGTCGAATAATAAGTTTTTTGTTTTTCCTGTTTCGGCCAAAGTACTGTGAATCATTGATTTTGTTTAACGATTATTGTTTATCGATTTATATGTGTTGAAATTGATTAAACGAATGTCGTCAATTAGTTCATCATGTTTGATTGTTAGAACAACATGATCATAGTGTAAATTTCCCTCCCCAGTAGGTTATCTGTTTGGTTTATTTCTGTTTTAATGTTATAAGTTTGATCATTGCTCTTGCTGATATCTAGTTGTGGTCACATTATTAATATATTTTTTTGTGATTCCATGTCTATTGATTAGGAAAATAAATTGGTTATAGCAAATGTAGTTTAGTGGTCAAATTGGATGAATTTTTGGTTTAAAGTAAGATTGTGGTTTCAGTAGTTTTAAGGGTTTTTTTTGGGAGTGAATTAGCAATAATTGATGGCTGCTAATCAACAGCATTAGGGGTCTGTCTAGGGGCTGCTAAATGGTAGGGGACAATAGCTGGATTAAATTTAAAAAAAGCACTAACTAAGTGGAATTAAAAAGGAAAAGATAATTAGTAGTGGAGGCTACACTAATGCTGATTTTACGGACTAATTGATTTGTCCATTGAAGGTGGAAAAAGGGTTTGTTTTTGGTGTATATATAGAGGCATAGTTAGAATAATTAAAAGAGACAAGTAAAAAAGAAGGCTGGAGACATTCTGAAAAAAAGAACAGATTCTTACACACAAAAACCTTCATATAGGACACTGAAATTTTATTGGTTTCTAGTCCATATTGGTATTACTGTGGTTTATTGTTGTGCTGGTGGTTTGAATTATTCTCTAGCTATTGATTGTTGCTAGTTATTTGTTGTCGCAACTTCTATTTATTACTGTTGTTGCGTTTGAGTTGCTGCCGATTGACCCTTCCTCTGTTCCATTTCATAAAACAGGTACCTGCTACTGAACTTATATTATGATGTTCGGTTCGAAGTTGAAATGAAATCTGGAGTTTAATAGCTTTAACATGTTTGTATTGGTTTTGTTTTAGTCTCATTATGTGGAAACAAACTGTTACGACCCAAAGGGTCATCACTTGTTTTATTAATTATTTCGAGCTTCTGAGGTCTTGAAAACCTCATTAATAGTTGCCTCGATTTGCATGGACAGTTCGGGCGCGAAGCTGGAAAATCTTTATGTTGACATATGTGAAATATGTGAAAAAATTGAAGAATTTTGATATTAATATTGATATGGTTGACTTTAGTTAACTTTTTTGGTAAACGGACCCGGACCCGTGATTTGATGGTCTCAGAATATCCGTAGAAAAATATGAGACTTAGGCATTTGCCCGGAATTGAAATCCGAGGTCTAGAACCCCGGTAAAAGAATTTTTCTGTTAAATTATTTTCTGAAAATGTTTAAGGAAAATGAAACTGAAATTTGATTGAAAAGTGGTGATATCGGGCTCATATTTTGGTTCCGACGGCTGGTAAAGGTCATATATGTTGGTTAAGCGCTTCCTGCAAAGTTTGGTTGAAAACGGACGTCGTTTGACATTTTTCGGCCTTAAATTGGAAATTTTGAAAGTTATGAAAAATTTGAAAGAATTCTTGAGTTTTAAGGCTCAATTCATTGATTTTGATGTCATTTTAGCGATTTGATCGCGCAAGCAAGTTCGTATGATGTTTTTGAGTTAGTATGTATATTTGGTTTGGAGCCCCGAGGACTCGGGAGTGTTTCGAAGATGGTTCGGGGTGTATTTGAACTTAACAAAAAACTGCAGAAAATCTGCAGCAGACAATCCTTCAATGCGTTCGCGATGGCCAACTTCTTTTCTTCAACGCGTTCGTGTCCTGGTGGTCGCGTTCGCGATGCCAAGTTGTTTCCCTTCATCGCGATCGCGTACCCCTTCTCGCGTTCGCGTAGCGTAAATTTGAGCCAGCCCTTTTTCTCTACGCGTTCGCGTGGCTTAGCCGCGTTTGCGTAGGCCAACCTGTAGGTCCCCAAAATTTCTTCTTCGCGTTCACGACCAGCCCTACACAAACGCGATGTGTAACACTTCTTCTTCATCGCGAACGCGACCGGGGTGTCGCGAACGCGATGAACAAACATTTGTCCAGTGAATTTAAGTCAGAAAACAGAACAGAAACGGGATAAAAATCCCATTTCTGTTCAACTCTCTTCTCCACAACTCCTTGGGCGATTTTTGAGCGATTCTTCATCAAACTTCTTGGGTAAGTGATTCTTAACTCGTTTTCTTCATTTTCCATCAATATTATTTGAATTCCTAAGCCTAAATAGGTGTAAATAGGTAGAAAAATTGGGAATTTAGTATAGTAAGGGTTTTCAGAGAATTTGCGATCTAGACCTTGTTTTGGAGTTGAACTTAAGAACAAATTGTATATTTGAACTCATGGATGATTGGGTGAACTTAGTTTGGTTCAAAACTCGAATTTCGATTATGTGGGCCCGGGGTTGATTTTCACTATTCCGGGCAGAATGTTGTAAAAATTATAATTGGTCATATGGATTAGTTTGTTGAGTAGTATTGATGATATTAAATCAATTGTGTATAGATACGATTGGATTGGAGCCAAATTCGAAAAGAAAATTCATTGCTACGGATTGAATTGTTCATAAACTTTCAAGGTAAGTGTTTGTTCTATCCTAGCTTGAAGGAATAGGAATTTTATTATGTATGAATTGTTGATTAAGAGTTATTGGTGTCATACCGGTAACGGAGATAAATTGCTGATTTATTATCAATTATTTGTTCAAAACCGGTAATTATAAATATTGCTGATGCAAAGATTATTGGTTCAAACCGGTAATACTTTTATACACTTACTGTGGATCAGAGATTATTGGTTAAATGCCGGTAATATATATATATATATATATATATATATATATTAATTAATTGGGATCGTATGGCACGCCGACCACAAAGTGATTTAAATCTTGGCAGTCGACCATAAAGTGATTTACATCTTGGCATTGGCCATAGTTGCCGGTAGCCTATTGTTACATTTGGGAGCGGGTGGTATGCCTACCACAAGGTATAACTTATTGTTACATTTGGGAGCGGGTGGTACGCCTACCACAAGGTATAACTTATTGTTACATTTGGGAGCGGGTGGTACGCCTATCACAAGTTATAACCTATTGTTATATTTGGGAGCGGGTGGTACGCCTACCACAAGGTATAACTTATTGTTACATTAGGGAGCGGGTGGTACGCCTACCATAAGATATGAAATGAAAACTGAATTGAGACATGAAAGTAAGTTTTGTTCCGTTGACTAGATTACTCTGGATATTATGAGTTATTGACTGTTATTTCAGAACAGATTCTTTCCTTATAAACGTTTGATAACATTTTCTGTTGTTGTATATGTATATATATTCAATTGTACAGGTTTATGTGGGTGACTGGCCTCTAGCCTCGTCACTACTTCGCCGGGATAGGCCAGGCACTTACCAACACACGGGGTCGGTTGTGCTGATACTATTTGCGCTCTTTTAGTGCAGATACAGGTTACAGGCAACAGTAGTGGCAGTAGCACGATTGTGGATATTCTGACTACTGAGACTTCGAGGTAGCCTTGCAGGCGTCCGCAGGACCCGTTATCTCTTCTATCTATGTATTTCATTCTGTTATCTCATGTATTCGAGATAAATAGCTTATATTTCTTTCAAACAATTGTGTGTATTATTCTTAGAAGTTCGTGAGTATTGTGACACCAGTCTTGGGTAGTGTATCATGTTTGGGTTTCTGTATCATATTTTATAGAATTGACTAAGTCTTCCGCTAAGTTCAATTATTCCGCTGTAATTATATGTTTTTAATTTAAAGTCTTAAGAAGAGTTTGGTAACTATTGAAAATGTAAGTAATAGTTGGCTTGCCTAGCTTCCACTAGTAGGCGCCATCATGACTCCCGATGGTAGGAAATCCGGGTCGTGACAAGTTGGTATCAGAGCACTAGGTTGCACAGGTCTCACAACTCACGAACAACCTTAGTAGAGTCTGAGGGATGGGTACGGAGACGTCTGTATTTATCCCCCAGAGGCTATAGAGTTAGGAAAAAATTCCCTTCATTCTTTCCTATCGTGCGAGTTTGTTCTTCAAATGTTAAGTTGAATTTCTACTCTTGTCTTCCCACGAATGGCGAAGGCATGTACTACTTCTTCAGCCGACAATGGCACAGGCTGGTGATAGATCAACGATGCCCTCAGAAGTTTTATGGAGTTTTGGATAAGTTTCACCAAACTCTTCGCTATCTTCTTCAATGGTGCATCTTTTGAGAACCCAAGGTAATTTATTGACTGTTGCTATGAGATATGCAGAACGCGGGAATAGTTGAAGGTGAGAGGGTTGATTCTACTGTGTTTCAGGTAGCGAGTAAAGTAGTGGAAACATAATGTATTTACTAACCAGTTGTGGTTTTAATGGACATTGACGTCTGGTTGATTAATTTGAAGTTGTGAAGGATAATTATTGTGGACTATCAGATGTTGTGACTTTGACTTATAGCCAAAAGGGGAAATCCACTATTAGTGAATGGATCGGATGGCCATGTGTTATGTCAGTTTTGGATCGGAATGTATATATATGGTATGGTAAGGTCCCCCAAATAAATTATGCATATCTGAGGCTTAGTACTCTGCAGGGGGTAAGAATCAGCCCAAAGAATAATAAAGAGTATATGAGCAAATAGGGTAGTTCAACAGTGTCAAGCTAGCATAGCAAAAGAGGTAATTTGTCGTCAATGTTTGTGACAAGCCTATGAATAGGGCAGACCGGCCAATGCGACATTTCCTACTCAACCCTATTTGTAGGAATGTTCTAGAAGAGTTTACCTCCCCGACTCTTTGAAAGGTAGGGTATGTATGGTCTGAACGATCATGCCATGTTATTATGACAGTGTCCGAATATGTCGTCATGTCCAATAAGTTAGCTGAGCCTCAAAGGAGTTGTTATGAACGTAGCAGGTTGGAGAAATATAATTTACGAAGGCACTCAAGCTACGTGCCCGTTGCAGTCAATACTTAGCTCACATGACCAGCCAGAGTTAGAGGTCAGGATGTTTGGGGCGGAGGTAAGACTCCTAGTGGTGGAGATCTAGTTGTTGACATAATTTCTATGGTGTGACCGAGGTCACTACACTAGATGATGTTATCACATGTACAATTCTGATTGTTATAAAAGGAATATTTTTCCTCAATTTGATTTGATCTTTGAAGAATTGAGGCAAGTCCTCTTAATATGCCCCGCTCATGAGTGAGCTTCGTAATCATCAAATCTACTTATGTGAATACTCACGTTTTGCTATTAAATGGAGATAGTTATCGCTATTATTATGTATTGGTCACTAGGAATATTGATGAGGTCAATAGTGACTTTATATTAATTATTACAATGGGAATTGATGTAATTTCTGAAATAATTATTTTCAATGGTTAAATTGTATACCCCTGTCGGTATGAGGGTTCTTTTATGCCGTGATACTCTTTGACGGACAATGGTTGAAAAGAAGAAAGAAAGGAAATGAAAAACATCAGTGACACAATGTGCAAATACTTTTGATTTAGAGTGGAGGATGAGATCCTCAAATTTTTGTATAGCGTGAAAATATTTGTTTTAAAAACCGAGCTGCAAGTTGTGGTGAATATTATATGAGGACAAGGTCCTGGTGGTGAAGAGTTTGTGTTTAAAATTTTCCCTTTCTAGAAATAAAAAAAAAATCTAGCATAATATCCTAAATTTGAGCCATGCCTGTAAGATTATTTGATAATCCTTGCATAGTTTCTATTCATATCTAACCATTTCTATTTTGTAACCATGGAGTTATAGACCTTGAGAGGAGCACCAGCTAAGAATAAATATGACTCATTAATTCGGAAAAGTAAACATGAGGTTTTCATACCTCATTGTGAGTAAAGTAGGAGTTTTGGAATAAGATATTTGATAACAGGGTTAATTGACAATGTTGTAATTTAGGAACAACTATTATGGCTAGAGTCATGAATATGTGCATATGTATGAGGTGTTCGTGCCTTATGTAGACTTATCGTTGTAGTCTTCATTGTTGCCATATTGACATACTCCTGCAGTCAGAAGGAGCATGCGCAACCTCTTAAAGTGGCTTTGCAAAAAAATCTGAAAAATAGGCAATTATATGCAAAATTTTCGAAGTGTGAATTTTGGCTAAGTTCAGTTGCATTCCTGGATCATATTGTGATGGCAGCAGGTATTCAGGTTGATCCGAAGAAGATTGAGGTAGTCAAGAACTGGCCTAGACCGACATCAGCCACAGAGATTCGGAGTTTCTTGGGATTAGCGGGTTATTATCGGTGATTCGTGGAGGGGTTTTCATCTATTGCAACCCCACTGACCAGATTGACACAGAAGGGTGTTCAATTTGAATGGTCCGATGAATGTGAGGCGAGCATTCAAAAGCTCAAGACAGCCTTGACCACAGCACCGGTATTGGTTTTACCCACAGGTACGGGGCCTTATACTGTTTATTATGATGCTTCCCATATTGGGCTTGGTGCAGTGTTGATGCAGGATGGAAAGGTTATTGCCTATGCTTCGAGGCAGTTGAAGATGCATGAAAAGAACTATCTAGTGCATGATCTATAATTGGCGGCAATTATTCACCCATTGAAGATCTGGAGGCATTATTTGTATGGTGTAGCATGTGAAGTATACACCGATCATAAGAGTTTTCAGTATTTGTTTAAACAGAAAGAGTTAAATTTGAGGCAGAGAAGGTGGCTAGAATTGCTGAAAGAATATGATTTCACCATTTTATATCATCTGGGAAAAGCAGACCTGGTGGCCGACGCTTTGTGTAGGAAGTCAGCCAGTATGGGCAGTCTTGATTATATTCCAGTCAATCAGAGACCACTTGCTTTGGATGTTCAGTCCTTGGCCAACCAATTTGTGAGGTTGGATATTTCGGAGCCTAGTCGAGTACTATCTTGCACGATCGCTTGCTCTTCATTATTGGAGGGTATCCGCGATCAACAATATAATGATTCTTATTTAAGTGACCTTAGAGACACGGTTCAGCGAGGAGGTGCTAAACATGTCACCTTAGATGCTGATGGGATCCTAAGGATGCAAAGGCGCATTTGTGTGCCAAATATTGATGGGCTTAGAGAATTGATTCTAGAAGAAGCTCACAGTTCGCGGTATTCTATTCATCCAGGCGGAGCAAAAATGTATCAAGATTTGCGGCAACATTATTGGTGGCGCAGAATGAAAAAGGATATTGTGGCATATGTGGCACGGTGTCTTAATTGTCAGCAGGTTAAGTATGAACATCAGAGACCTGGCGGTTTATTTCAGAGAATTGAATTTCCTGAATAGAAATGGGAACGAATCACGATGGACTTCGTTTCTGGACTTCCGATGACTTAGAAGAAGTTTGATGCTGTTAGGGTGATTGTTGATAGGCTAACCAAGTCAGCTCATTTTGTTTCTATTGCCACTACCTATTCATTCGAGAGGGTAGCTGAGATTTATATCAGGGAGATCGTTCGCCTTCATGGTGTGCCTATCTCTATTATTTCATATCGAAGTGCACAGTTTACTTCACATTTCTGGAAGGCGGTTCAACGAGAGTTGGGCACGCAATTTCAGCTAAGTACAACCTTTCATTCCCAGACAGATGGTCAGTCCGAGAGGACTATTCAAATACTGGAAGATATGCTTCGTGCGTGTGTTATTGGTTATGGAGGTTCATGGGATCAATTCCTGCCTTTGGTAGAGTTTGCTTATAATAATAGTTATTAATCGAGCATCCAGATGGCTCCTTATGAAGCATTGTATGGTAGGCGGTGTCGTTCTCCGGTTGGATGGTTTGAACCGGGAGAAGCTCGGTTATTGGGCACGGATTTAGTTCAGGAGGCCTTAGATAAGGTCAAAATTATTCAAGATAGGCTTCGCACAGCTCAATCCAGGCAAAAGAGCTATGCAGATCGCAAGGTTCGAGATATAGCTTTCATGATTGGGGAGCGTGTATTGCTCTGAGTGTCGCCTATGAAGAGCTTGATGAGATTTGGAAAGAAGGGCAAACTTAGCCCTAGGTTTATTGGCACATTCGAGATTCTTGATCGTGTGGGAGTGGTGGCATATAAACTTGCCCTGCCACCTAGCTTATCAGCTGTGCATATAGTGTTTCATGTATCCATGCTTCGAAAGTATCACGGCGATCCATCGCACGTGTTAGATTTCAGCACTGTCCAATTGGACGAAGATCTGTCATGTAAGGAGGAGCCGGTAGCTATTCTAGATCGGCAGGTTCGACAGTTGAGGTCAAAGAGTTTTCCTTTTATGCGAGTTCAGTGGAGGGGTCAGCCTCCTGAGGCATCGACCTGGGAGCCTGAGTCTGACATGCGGAGCCGATATCCTTATTTATTCCTTGACTCAGGTTCTTCTTTCTTTTGTCCGTTCGAGGACGAACAATTGTTTTAGAGGTGGAGAATGTGACGACCCAAAGGGCCATCACTTGTTTTATTTATCATTTCGAGCTTCAAAGGTCTTGAAAACCTCATTTATAGTTGCCTCGATTTGCATGCCTAGTTCGGGCGCGAAGCTGGAAAATATTTATGTTGAAATATGTGAAATATTTGAAGAATTTTGATATTAATATTGATATGGTTGACTTTAGTCAACATTTTTGATAAACGGTCCCGGACCCGTGATTTGACGATCTCAGAAAATCCGTAGAAAAATATGGAACTTGGGCGTATGCCCGGAATTGAAATTCGAGGTCCAGAACCCCGGTAAAAGAATTTTTCTGTTAAATTATTTTCTGAAAATGTTTAAGGAAAATGAAACTGAAATTTGATTGAAAAGTGGTGATATCGGGCTCGTATTTTGGTTCCGACACCCGGTACAGGTCATATATGTTGGTTAAGCGCTTCCTGTAAAGTTTGGTTGAAAACGGACGTCGTTTGACGTGTTTCGGCCTTAAATTGGAAATTTTGAAAGTTATGAAAAATTTGAAAGAATTCTTGAGTTTTAAGGCTCAATTAATTGATTTTGATGTCATTTTAGCGATTTGATCGCGCGAGCAAGTTCGTATGATGTTTTAGAGTTAGTGTGCATATTTGGTTTGGAGCCCCGAGGGCTCGGGATTATTTCGGAGGTGGTTCGGGGTGTATTTGAACTTAAGAAAAACTGCAAAAAATCTGCAGCAGGCAATCCTTCAACGCGTTCGCGTCCGGGTGGTCGCGTTCGCGATGGCCAACTTCTTTTCTTCAACGCGTTCGCGTCCTATTGGTCGCGTTCGCGATGCCAAGCTGTTTCCCTTCATCGCGATCGCGTACCCCTTCTCGCGTTCGCGTAGCGTAAATTTGAGCCAGCCCTTTTTCTCTACGCGTTCGCGTGGCTTAGCCGTGTTTGCGTAGGCCAACCTGTAAGTCCCCAGAATTTCTTCTTCGCGTTCGCGACTAGCCCTACGCGAACGCGATGTGTAACACTTCTTCTTCATCGCGAACGTGACCGGGGTGTCGCGAAAGCGATGAACAAACTTATGCCTAGTGAATTTAAGTCAGAAAACAGGACAGAAACGGGAAAAAAATCCCATTTCGGTTCAACTCTCTTCTCCACAGCTCCTTGGGCAATTTTTGAGCGATTCTTCATCAAACTTCTTGGGTAAGTGATTCTTAACTCGTTTTCTTCATTTTCCATCAATATTATGTGAATTCCTAAGCCTAAATAGGTATAAATGAGTAGAAAAATTGAGAATTTAGTATAGTAAGGGTTTTCAAAGAATTTGCGATCTAGACCTCGTTTTGGAGTTGAACTTAAGAACAAATTGTATATTTGAACTCATGGATGATTGGGTGAACTTAGTTTGGTTCGAAACTCGAATTTCGATTATGTGGGTCCGGGGTCGATTTTCACTATTCCGGACAGAATGTTGTAAAAATTATAATTGGTCATATGGATTAGTTTGTTGAGTAGTATTGATGATATTAAATCAATTGTGTATAGATACGATTGGATTAGAGCCAAATTCGAAAGGAAAAGGCATTGCTACAGATTGAATTGTTCATAAACTTTCGAGGTAAGTGTTTGTTCTATCCTAGATTAAAGGAATAGGAATTTAATTATGTATGAATTGTTGATTAAGAGTTATTGGTGTCATACCGGTAACGGAGATAAATTGTTGATTTATTATCAATTATTGATTCAAAACCGGTAATTAAAAATATTGCTGATGCAAAGATTATTGGATCAAACCGGAAATACTTTTATACACTTACTGTGGATCAGAGATTATTGGTTAAATGCCGGTAATATATATATATATATATTAATGAATTGGGATCATGTGGCGTGCCGACCACTTATATATAAGAAATGGGATCGTGTGGCACGCCGACCACAAAGTGATTTACATCTTGGCATTGGCCATAGTTGCCAGTAGCCTATTGTTACATTTGGGAGCGGGTGGTATGCCTACCAGAAGGTATAACTTATTGTTACTTTTGGGAGCGGGTGGTACGCCTACCACAAGGTATAACTTATTGTTACATTTGGGAGCGGGTGGTACGCCTACCACAAGGTATAACTTATTGTTACATTTGGGAGCGGGTGGTACGCCTACCACAAGGTATAACTTATTGTTACATTTGGGAGCAGGTGGTACGCCTACCACAAGGTATAACTTATTGTTACATTTGGGAGCGGGTGGTACGCCTACCACAAGATATGAAATGAAAAATGAATTGAGACATGAAAGTAAGTTTTGTTCCGTTGACTAGATTACTCTGTATATTATGAGTTATTGACTGTTCTTTCAGAACAGATTCTTTCCTTATAAACGTTCGATAACGTTTTCTGTTGTTGTATATGTATATATATTCAATTGTACAGGTTTATGTGGGTGACTGGCCTTAGTCTCGTCACTGCTTCACCGGGATAGGCCAGGCACTTACCAGCACATGGGGTCGGTTGTGCTGATACTACACTCTGCGCTCTTTTTGCGCAGATACGGGTTACGGACAGCAGCAGCGGCAGTAGCGACTTGTGGATTTTCCGACTACTGAGACTACGAGGTAGCCTTGCAGGCGTCCGCAGGACCCGTTATCTCTTCTATCTATGTATTTCATTCTGTTATCTCATGTATTCGAGATAAACAACTTATATTTCTTTCAAACAATTGTGTGTATTATTCTTAGAAGTTCGTGAGTATTGTGACACCAATCTTGGGTAGTGTATCATGTTTGGGTTTCTGTATCATATTTGATAAAATTGACGAAGTCTTCCGCTAAGTTCAATTATTCCGCTGTAATTATATGTTTTTAATTTAAAGTCTTAAGAAGAGTTTGGTAACTAATGAAAATGTAAGTAATAGTTGGCTTGCCTAGCTTCCACTAGTAGGCGCCATCATGACTCCCGATGGTGGAAAATCCGAGTCGTGACACAAACATGGATATTATCTTGTTTGAATTAAATTAGTATTTTGATATATGTTGTGTTTGGAAATGATACTTTAAGGTTGTTGATACTGCTCTTATGTTTGTTAAATTAATCAAGAGATATTTACGTTATTACGCAATCAATCTGCCTTTAGAATACTTCAATTGGATTGATTCCATGATTCTGTTTGTGATTGAGTTGTAACTAATCAGAGATAGATTTCGATTTTATTTTGTGCGATCATTACGTTTGCTTCTGAGTCATTCGATGTATTAATTCAAGGTCTTCTTGATTCTCATTTCCATTTCCATTCTCATTTCCCCGTTTCTTTTGCACTAGACAGTATGAAACATAGTACATATATTCCATACCACTTTGGTGCATGACATAGAAGAACATGAAATTTGTTTGATTCAACTGAAAAATTTATGACATATCCGTTGGTTACATATCATTTCTGTACCCATCGAAATAGCTAATTTATGTAGTTTAGCTTAGTTCATATTATATGTAATACTTGATCGTTTTTACTGTTATGTTCTGAAAGTTATAGTAAGAAGATTACTCTAGTTGAATAATAGTTTTGTAAAATGACTAGAACACTATTTAAAGTGTAGTGATCGTTGTTTCTTCTCTGTATAGAAGTGTTAAAGAAGTTAATGTAGTATTTATAAACCTCATTTAATTTGAAACATGAGATATAATTGAGAGTATCCTGTTGACTCCATGTCACCAGGCTTACGCATATGTTTTGAAATCCTATGAAACATTCCAAACTCTCATGTGAATATTTTGTTAGTTTACGTTAATTGTTGGTTATTAATTTTGTTTTCAGTCTCAACAATGTTCTCTGATTGTTCGTTCTTATTTAGTTATTAAGTTTCATTATTAGTTTGATTAGCAGATTTCTTATCCATGTGATTACATCTTTATCTCAATGTATGTGTGTTAGAATATTGGATTTAAGTTTTGCCTAATAAGCATCTCCTAGATGGGTCTGAAATGTCATAGCAGAATGCAATAGCATACCTTTGGGGCTGTAGGAACTCTTTTATTAGAATAATTCGAGGTGCACCGCGCCAAACAAAAATGACAAATTGCATGGCCTCTTTTATTATGGATTGATCCTTAGATTTCGAGGCGTGCCATGCCAATTAAAATCCCAAAAATACATAACCCTCGTATTAGACTCATAATTTAGATCTAACAAATTGATAAACACTCATAGTTTTATTTTAGGCTCGATTTAGACTAGTATTGTGATTATGTATACGTTCGCGTAACATAATTGCAAATTTAATTTTTAAAAGACTTGAGGGATGCGTTTGTGCAACTTTAACAAAAATTTCTTAATAAGTCAACAAAAGCGTTATTAATCGTGGACAAGTTTGCGTTCTTTGTCTTTGATTGATCAAAACCATGTCTTATTTGGAAAGTAATCTCAAATAAATAATTCACGAACAATCATTGATTGCTTTAGGCCCGATTTAGATTATTGTTACGATTATATATACGTTCGCGTAATATAATTAAAAATTTAATTCTAAAAAATCAAAATGGAGTATGCGTTCGCGCAATTTCGATTAAACCTTTCTTAATACTAAAATGGGTTACGAGCTATTAATTAATTTTAGTAGTTTGAGGTGTGACATTCATTATTAAATCACATATGGCCTTCGTGTAAATTTCACAACCTAGATGTAAAAAAGAATAATATTTCGTACAAAAATCCTTCAGGGCCATCTTAAAATACTATCTTAATTAGGTATATGTTCGCGTAGCATGATTAAGATTTTAAAAAAATTGGAGTATGCGTTCGCGCAACTTTTGGCCCAAACTTTTCTTAATAATAATAAAGCTTCATTAATTGTGGACACTTTCGCATGATATGATCTTTGACGTACCAAACAAGTGGGTATACGTACGCGTAACCCGTTTTAAGATTTTTTTTTAATTAAAAGCTATAAAAGATAAATGCACATAGGTTTTAAAATCAGTAATTAAACAATTTTAATAAGCCATGTATGATCAAAGCGACCGTGCTAGAACCACGAAACTTGTGAATGCCTAACACCTTCTTCCGGGTTAACAGAATTCCTTATCCGAATTTCTGGTTCGCAGACTGTTAAATAGAGTCATTCTTTTCCTCGATTCAGGATTCAACCGGTGACTTGGGACACCATAAATCTCCCAAGTGGCGACTCTAAGTTAATTGAATAAATCCCATTTCGACTGTCCTTTAATTGGGAAAACTCCCTCGCGCCCTCGCGGGTTAGCGGAAAAAGGAGGTGTGACAATGATCAATATGGATTTCGTGGTAGGGTTACCTTGCACTCAGCGTAAGTTCGATTCAATATGGGTGATAGTAGATCGACTCACCAAATCAGCTCACTTCCTGCCTGTCAAGTCCACCGATACTGCGGAGCAATATGCAAGATTGTACATCAAGGAGATAGTAAAACTTCATGGCACTCCACTTTCTATTATCTCGGATCGCGGGGCTCAGTTCACAGCTAATTTTGGGAAGACGTTTCAACAATGTTTGGGAACCCAGGTGAATCTGAGCACAACTATCTATCCGTAGACTGACAGTCAGGCCGAGCGGACTATTCAAACGCTAGAAGATATGTTGCGGGCTTGTGTTTTGGATTTCAAAGGTAATTGGGATGAACACTTACCACTGATAGAATTTGCTTATTATAACAGCTTTCATGCTAGCATTCAGATGGCCCTGTTTGAGGCATTGTACGGGAGAAGGTGTAGGTCGTCAATTGGATGGTTTGAGGTAGGTGAAGCGGAATTGCTAGGGCCAGATCCGGTGTACCAAGCTATGGAAAAAGTTAAGGTGATTCAGGAGAGGATGAAAACTAAATAGAGTCGCCAAAAATCCTATGCAGACGTTCGCCGAAGAGATTTAGAGTTTCAAGTCAATGATTGGGAGTTCTTGAGGGTATCTCCCATGAAGGGAGTCATGCGATTTGGGAAGAAAGGGAAATTGAGTCCTAGGTATGTCGGGCCATATCGGATCGTTCAAAGGATTGGTAAAGTTGCTTATAGGCTGGAGTTGCCTCTTGAAATGTCATCAGTGCACCCGGTGTTCCATGTGTCCATGTTGAAGAAAGTGATTGGAGATCCATCCACCATCATGCCGGTCGAGGCTATTGAGGTTAATGAAGATTTGTCATATGAAGAAGTTCCGGTTGCCATCCTTGATAGGCAAGTTCGTAAGTTGAGAAATAAGGAAGTTGCCTCTGTCAAAGTATTGTGGTGAAGTCAACAAGTTGAGGAGGCCACATGGGAAGCAGAAAAAGAGATGAAGGAAAAGTAACCCCATTTGTTTGATCAAGCTTAGCAGAAATTAGGCGGCCCTTCTACCTTTTTAAAATAACTATCGTCTTGTCCAAATTGCTTCCTTCTTAGTGTTAGTAAAGTTTCTTTCATTTTGCAAAGAGTTATATGTGTTATTACCTTGGGTCACTTAAACCTTCCTTGATAAATGATAGACTTATAAAGACTCATGTGTTAAATAAACAACTAATAGTAAGTCTAAATCGATAATTGTTTGTTTATGTGTATATGGTGTATTGAGATGGTAAAATAAGGCAAGGACTCATTGAAGTAGCTAGTTTATGTGCAAATGTAACAATGTGATAGAATATGTGCAATCGTTGAGGTAAGAAAGTACGTACAAGCTGGGGAAAATGCCGTAAATGTGTGTTGTTGTTTGGTAATATGTTTCGGGGGCTCTCTGACAGGTGGATATGTCCATAATACAAAGGAAACTCTGGCAAAAGATTTCTAAAATATGGGAGTTAGTGAATATTTTGACAGTTTGCATTTTATGTCTTTCAAAACCAACTGATTTTCAAAATCCTCATTCGAGGACGAATGATTTTAAGGGGGGGAGGATGTAAGGCCCTGTAAAAAAATTTGTGTGCTTAAAAACCTAGTAGTCGTGGTGTCATGGTCTGAATAATGAGTTAGGAATAAAATTGAAAGAATAAACTTTTCTAGAAAATATCGATTCTGCGGTGATGAATGCGGTCGCAGATCTTCTATGCGGACCGCATTCCTACCGCAGAGTTTAACATAATGTTTTAAAAATTTGTGTTGAAAATGCGGTCCAATATTCGATCGCATAACGGAAATGCAGACCGCAAATCCATCGCATATTTTTTGAGAATTTTTTAGTGTTAATTCTACGGTGGATTCTGCGACCGCAGAACACAAATGCGGACCGCATTCTGGTCGCATCGTAATAGAACAATGAATTTTTTAGGTAATTCTATGGTCCATTATGCGGACCGCATGTTGATTATGCGATTGCAGATGCGACCGCAGATTTGACTCGGCCCAGATTTTTATAAAATTTTGGAGCCGTTTGGCTAAAGATAGAAATTGAAGGTTTTTTTAGAAAATTTGACCGGAAGTGGAAATTTTGATATCGGACTCAAAATGCAAATCTTATGGTTCGGATAGCTTCGTTAGGTGGTTTGGGTCTTAGGAGTGTGTCCGGAATATTTTTGTGATGATCGGTGTAGAATTAAGCTTGAATTGGCAAAGTTAATATTCTGGCGAATTCCAGTTGATAGGTGAAATTTTGATCTGACGGTTGGAATGGAATTCCAAAATTTTCTATAGCTCCGTTATGTCATTTTGGACTTGTTGAAAAATTTGAAGTCAATCGGACTTAATTTGATAGGTTTCGGCATCGGAAATAGAAGTTGGAAACTTAAAAGTTTATCAAGCTTGTATCGGAGGTTAATTCATAATTTTTGCATTGTTTGATGTGATTTGAGGCCTCAAGCGAGTCCGTTATGTGTTTTGGGACTGGATGGTATTATTGGTTGGGGTCCCGAGGGTCTCGGGTGTGTTTCGGATGCCCAACGGGTCATTATTGGAAGATTTTTGCTGTTTTGAGCATAAATGTAATGATCCAAAGGTCTATTTTTAGTTCTAGATATCCAAATTTAATTTCGAGACTTTGAGAATTTAAATAATGAATTATAGGACTGATCCGGAAATTTTGGTTTAATTTCATCAAGTCGCGATTGGATGTTTTACGCGAAATGTCAATTAATTGTTTAACGAGCAAAAATGATGTTGCACTGAGCAAACAAGATCCAAATTCAGCTTTGGTTAAACCACTGGATCCGTATCGAAATTACGGATCCATAAGAAAAAGAATCGTCAAATTCCGAGTTCGTATGACGGAGTTAAAGCAATTTTAGTGAAAATAAAAGTTGTTGCAATTATTTTGGATAGTTGCTGAATTTATTTTAGCAGCGTGAACAGTACCAGGCACGCGTGAACAATGTCCCGCACGTGTGAACAGTGCCGGACGCATGAGCAGTAATCCGAAAAGATTTTGGCATTTTAGCCACATCTTGAGTACTAGAACTCCGATTGAGGTGATTTTTGCAGCATTGTTCTCGTCTCAACAAGGGAGTAAGTATTCTATATCCAAACATGATTTTATTTAATGATTCCATGGTTATTTTCATCAAGTATTAGTGAATCAAATGGAAGAAATTGGAGAAATTTGTAGGTTTTTCAAAAAATGAAAATTGAAGATTTGAGAGGCCATTTGAACTCCGATTTTGATAAATTTTATATGTACGGACTTGTGGCGGGATGAGGATTCCATAAATGTGAATTTTATAATTTTTCGAGAAGTGGGCCTAGGGCTCGGGTTTTGCTAGTTTCGAGATTTTCGTTATATTTCGAGTGTTTTCGATTAGGTATTGTTCCATTAGCCTATTATGATATATTTGTACTGATTTTGGCTAGTTTAGAAGTGCGTGGATGCCAGTTTGAGGAGCAAAGGCGTCACAGGCTTGAGTATTCGCCGGTTCGGGGTATAATACTTGGGAATGATATCTTGAGGGTTTGAAACCCCGGATTTGCACATCTTAGTGCTATATTGTAGTGACTTGCACGCTGGACCTGAGCATGCGGTAGAGCACCATTGGGGATCGTGACTTGGTCCATCTCGGTTGTTGGTTTTTACTCAGTATCTGAAATGAATTGCTGTTATCATTGTCACTTCGGCTTATATTGCCATACTTGGGGCTTATTGCCGATTGTTGAAACTCTTTATGAACTATCACCACTGTTTTCCCTCACTGTTTGAAATACTAATTGAACTCAGTCCATGTGATTTATACTGTTTTTAAACTCAACTATATTTTACTCAAATCTAGAGTTTTGACTGATTTTGAACTATCATTTGAGCTGAGTATCATTGTTTTACTGATGCCCAAGGAGCTTTTTGATTATTTGGTTGACTGATTGGGGCCGAGGGCCATATGTGAGACCATGACGATTTAGGTGAGGAGGCTTTCAGGCCTCGAGTGATATGTGATCATATGCATATACATGCACGGATTGGACTGCACGCCGTAGTAGCATATTGCATGGATCAGACTGCACGCCACAGTAGTATATGGATCGGGCTGCACGCCGCAGTATTATTGCGATTGGGCTGTAAGAGCCCCTCCGGAGTCTGAACCCCCACAGTGAGCGCGGGTACCCAAATGGATCGGGCTGCACGCCGCAGCGGTCATATGCATTGCATTGCATTTATTCCAATTTGTACTATGTGGTATGACATTTAGCACTCATATATCATTGGTATACATACTGTTATTTGCCTTGTTGACCAGATACCCTGGCACTATATGTTAAGGAGTGATGTGCCCAATGGGCCAATTTATGAGCCAATTTTCTCTTGATGACCAGATACCCTGGTGTTATATATTAAGGAATGATGTGCCCAAGGGGCCGTTTTGTTAGCCAACTTGTTCTATCTGATATAGCATTCATATGCTTGGCTGTTGGAAAAGAAAAAGGGATTTTTGTAAAAGAGATCTTATAAAAGATATTTTTAACTGAACTTGAGATTCTCTAAAGAATTTTCATAGTGTTACGACTTTTGTTCTCAAAGGGTTGTACTGTCTTTTATAGCATTTTGGTGTGCTCTTACGTGTTTTCTTATGGCTCGGATATTATTCTATCTTATTACCACTGAGTTTGAAGTACTCACTTCACTCCTTGTACCTTGCGTGCAATTGCAGGTATTGTTTACCCGGTAGTGGGTTATTAGCAGGGCAGAAGACCTTATGGTGGTAGTTGAGCCAGGTGACCGCTAGCATTCGCGGCACCGTACTTCATCTTTGTATTCCAGTTTTTATCTTGTATCTATCTATACATTGTTAGCCAGTAGTAGCGTCTTTACTCATTAGACGCTCGTGACTTGTGACACCCCGGTCGGGTTTTATTGGGATGAAATTGATAGTTAAATGTTAATAAGTAATATTTCTATTCGTTTATGTTTAATAGCTATTAAAAGAGGATTTGGGGTTATTGGCTGGCCTTGTCTTCACGAGAGGCACCATCACGACCGGGTATGGAATTTGGGTCATGACAAGTTGGTATCAAAGCCTAGGTTACTAGGTCTCACGATTCATGAGCAGGGTTAGTAGAGTCTTGCGGATCAGTACGGAGATGTCTGTATCTATCCTAGAGAGGCTGCAGAACCTTTAGGAAAACTTCCCATGCTTGGAATTCTTATCGCGCGTACTTGATCCAGTATGAGATAACTCTTGAAATTCCTTCCATACGCCTATGTGCTCACGTGAGCACTCAATATTATATGTACCTTGATAGCTTGTGATTCCCTGATCAAAGGGCAGGATGTAATCTCCGTGAGTTTGATGTGAGGCCAGTCTGGAGTAATTGAGGCCGAATTGTTGCCAATGGCTTAAGCATAGAGGTGCTAATAGTACGAGCAAGTGTTTTGAACTTATATGTCTGGTATTGTCCCTATTAGTGGGAATGATGGTTGGATAGCTATGGAATAGGACCGCGAGTGGTAATTTAAGTTAATGAATTGTTGGATGCATGATATGGTTAGCCTTATTGGCTCATGCTCAGACTTGAGGGAAGATTCATGATTTATGCCTCGTATAGGTGCATGCTTGGAGGGAAGTGATTCCTTTGGGTGCTTTATTGAGATGGTATTCACATGTTATAAAATTTAGTATAGTTAGTTGCATTTAGGGCCAAGTCAGCGATGGGTGGCTCTCAATAGCGGTCCTCGTTAATTCAAGAGGTGAAGTGTGGTGCGTAATGATTTTGAGTCTATAAGTACGATAAAGAGTCAAGCTTTTGAAGCAGCTTATGAAGAAAGGCACAAAATGTTCTATGATGTTTTGAATTGCGGTGTAGCATTTGAGAGACATAAAATGGTCATGGTATTTGAGACATCATGGTCTCGTGATTTAATGTCACCCGGGGTGAGTGCGATTGAAATAAGTTAGATGTTAAAGGAAGATATTATTATTTCTAAGGCAATCAAGGATAAATTGGAAGGAAGTAGATTGATTAGCCATAGTTGAGTTGGCATATTGGTGTCAGTGATCAGTTCATTCATCGTGATCGAGTTATGCATGTGATTATGGTAGTGCATGTTAGGTTTGCCGACCGCAGTGATTGATCTTATTCTGAAGCATTCATTTGTTAGCGCCTATTATGAGTAGGCGGATCCCAGAAAGTGTTATGGTGGTTTGGAAAACTACTTAGATATTGGCATATTCGACGATTATGAGAATTCCCCTGTATGTTGCAATAGTTCCCCTGAAGTGAGTTAAATGGAAAGTCTTATGTGATGAAGTATTAGCCTATCAGCGGTTCCAGAGTTGTGATGGAAATCACATCTATCGTATATTGGCACGTGAGGTACAGTGAGTGGTATGGAAATTGAAGTAAGGACCAAGGTTGTAGTTTGGTCAATGACTGTGATGTCACGATCTCGGATGAGTAGGATATGAGTTTCAGTGTTTTGAGTAACATGGGTATTAACATCAGTATCACTTGAGATCGGTATTCTGTGAGAAAGGCTTTGCATCATGGTTAGGGATTCTTGATCACTTTTCAGCGTTAGTGCAGCCTGTAGTTTGAATGTGCAGACCCGTTAATTATTTCAGAAGATGGTGGGAGCTTGTCCCACAGGAATATTGTATAAGTGTAACATGTAGTCACTTGATTAATTAGAAATTTAAACCAAGTATGAGGATTTTGGTAATATCATCCATTTGAGAATTTATGCTTGGAGGACACTTTGCTTATTGGGTTATGGACCTGTGAAATATTATTGGCCTAGTTTGGCACGATCAGGATCGACTTGAGGTTGGTGGATAGATTTAAATGTGGAATTCAGCCTTACGTCAGGCCAGTTGTGTTTATTTTAGCAATGCGCTCTTTATGAAAGGATATTCACGGTCTTATTTTGTGGTCAGCTAATTTATGTAAAGATATATTGCGCCGTATGAGTTGTGAGACGGCTTGGTAAATTCCTTTTGTGTTGAGGTTCCGCTCAGCGGTGATATTATATGATCAGGATGGTTCTTGAGACTTATATCATGTATCACACCTCAGTTGTGCTTGAGTTTGTAGCCTATAGATCTATATTTTTCCTTGGGAATGGTATTATGCACCTTAGTGTATTTATGACAGATATCCGGTGTTTTGATGTGATGAGCTTTTCAGCTCGACATATATCTCCTTATGTGAGTTCTGTGTGTGCATCGGGTGGCATGTCACCACGGGTATGTTATCTGTATTGGGTTGCACGCCGCAACAGTTTGATGTTGAGTATAGTTTTATATATGCTATTTTGCATGCCTTGCTTTCTGTTTTCTAAGGAAAGTATATATTAGTGCGAGGGATTGGTAATTCCCTCCAGAGTTCATTTTTCCTTTTTGTGTCGTGTTCGAATTAGTACCTTATTGGCATATTGGGGCATCATATGCTGCTTTTGATTATGTATAAGGTGGCTTAATGCCTAGACAGTTCGTAATGGGTAAGGCGAGATCACTGAATTCGAGATTAGTGTAATCTGAGCGTATGAAATAAATTAAGGGGCTAAGACTACTGTTTAGTTCAGAATGATGTAACGGTTCTTGTCAGAAGTATAGACTGAATGATTTGTTGACTTGGCAGCTAAATATGAATTCCGGCACATCTCTTCCGTCGTATCGGTGTTGTAAAAGCTAGAGCAAGACCTATGTAGTTCATGAGATGCAATGAGAGCATCAAATTTGTGGAATTTCGACTATTATGTTTAAAGAATATTATTGTGGTCCCATGAATAAAGTGATGCAAAGTGTGAATTCAGCAAAGTTATGCAGTCATGTTTGGGTACATCGTGTGAAGATTGATATGGTGGTCATATGATGGAAACATGCTTGGCAGGAAATTCCGGATGTTGGAATTGGGTCTAATGGCTTATTTACTCAAATAAAAGAGTATATCTATAGAGTTATCGAGCTAATGTGCTCAACTGAGTTGTGGAAGCAAAAGATGTTGCATGAGGGGTTAAACAAGTTATTTAGACTATTTCAGTGTAGTTCTCAGCACGTTCGAGGACAAACGTATGTTTAAGTGGAGGAGATTGTAACGACCTAACCGGTCGTTTTGAGCTCCGGCGCGTCATTCAGTAGTTTGAGGCCATGAGCAGCTTCATCTCAGGTATATTGACTTGTGTGTATGGTCAAAATTAAAATTCAAGAAGTTTGGAGTCAAATTTAAATGAAAATTCTCATTTTCGAAGCTTAAAATTGAAGAAATGAACTACGATTGGAATTTTGAGTAAATGACCTCGGAATTGGTATCTGAAGGTTCCAGCAGGTTCATATGATTATTTAGGACTTGGGCGTATGCCCGGATCAGGTTTTGGATAACCCGGGAGCGATTTGGCGCCTATTATAGAAAATAGCATTTTAGAAAAAATTGCATCAGTTTGGCTTAAAATGCATTTCAGTGTTATTGATGTCCGTTTGGGATTTCGAGACTGGAAGTAGCTCCGTATGGTGATTCTGGATTTGAGAGCATGATTGGAAGTGAATTCGGAGGTCCGTATGTCATTTTGGAGTTGTTTGGCTAAGGATAGAAATTGAAGGTTTTTTGAGAAAATTTGACCGGAAGTGGAAATTTTGATATCGGACTCGAAATGCAAATCTTATGGTTTGGATAGATTTGTTAGGTGATTTGAGACTTATGAGTGAGTCCAGAATATTTTTGTGATGATCGGAGTAGAATTAAGCTTGAATTGGCAAAGTTGATATTTTGGCGAATTCCGGTTGATAGGTGAAATTTTGACCAGACAATTGGAATGGAATTCCGAAAATTTCTGTAGCTTCATTATGTCATTTTGGACTTGTGTGCAAAAATTTGAAGTCAATCGGACTTAATTTGATAGGTTTCAGCATCGAAAATAGAAGTTGGAAACTACGAAGTTCATCAAGCTTGGATTGGAGGTTAATTCATAATTTTGTGTTGTTTGATGTGATTTGAGGCCTCGAGCGAGTCCGTAATGTATTTTGGTACTGGTTTGTATTATTGGTCGGGGTCCCGGGGGTCTCGGGCGTATTTTGGATGCCCAACGGATTATTTTTGGAAGATTTTTGCCGTTATGAGCATAAATGTAATGATCCAAAGGTCTATTTTTAGTTCTAGAGATCCAAATTTGATTTCGAGACTTCAAGAATTTAAATACTGAATTATAGGACTGATCAAGAAATTTTGGTTTAATTTCATCAAGTCGCGATTGGGTTTTTGATGCGAAATATGCATTAATTGTTTAACGAGCAAAATTGATGTTGCACTGAGCAAATTAGATCCAAATTCAGTTTTGTTTGAACTACTGGATCCGTATCAAAATTACAGAGCCATAGAAAAAAGAATCGTCAAAATCCGAATTCGTATGACGGAGTTAAAGCCATTTTAGTGAAAATAAAAGTTGTTGCAATTATTTTGGATAGTTGCTGTATTTTTTTTAGTAGTATGAACAGTACCATGCAAGCGTGAACAGTGTCCCGCACGTGTGACCAATGCCGCACGCATGAACAGTAATCCGAAAAAAATTTGGCATTTTAGCCACATCTTGAGTTCTAGAGCTCCGATTGAGGTGACTTTCGTGGTGTTGTTCTCGTCTCAACAAGGGGGTAAGTATTCTATATCCAAATGTTATTTTATTTAATTATTCCATGGTTATTTTCATCAAGTATTAGTGAATCAAATGAAAGAAATTGGAGAAAATTTGTAAATTTTTCAAAAAACAAAGATTGAAGATTTGAGGGGCCATTTGAACTCCGATTTTTGTAAATTTTGTATGTACGGACTCGTGGAGAGACGAGGATTCCAAAAATGTGAGTTTTATAATATTTCGAGAAGCAGGCCCAGGGCTCGGGTTTTGCTAGTTTCGAGATTTTCGTTATATTTCGATTGTTCGAGATTTTCGTTATATTTCGATTGTTTTCAATTGGGTGTTGTTTCATTAGCATATTATGATATATTTGTACTGATTCTGGCAAGTTTCGATGCGCGTGGAGGCCAATTTGAGGAGCAAAGGCGTCACGGGCTTGAGTTTTCGCCGGTTCGAGGTGAGTAATACTTGTGAATGATATCCTGATGGTTTGAAACCCCGGATTTGCATATCTTAGTGCTATATTATGGTGACTTGCATGCTGGACCTGAGCATAGCGTAGAGCACCGTTGGGGATCGTGACTTTTTCCGTCCCGGTTGTTGGTTTTTATCGCGTATCTAAAATGAATTGATGTTATCATTATCACTTGGGCTTATTGCCATACTTTGGGCTTATTGATGGTTGTTGAAACTCTTTATAAACTATCATCACTGTTTTCTCTCACTGTTTGAAATACTAATTGAACTCAGTCCATGTGATTTATACTGTTTTTGAACTCAACTATATTTTACCCAAACCTAGAGTTTTGACTGATATTTGAACTATCATTTGAGCCGAGTATCATTGTTTTACTGATGCCCAAGGGGCTTTTTGATTATTTGTTTGATTGATTGGGGCCGAGGGCCATATGTGAGGGCATGACGATTTATGTGAGGAGGTTTTCAGGCCTCGAGTGATATGTGTGCATATTCATTTACATGCACGGATCTGACTGCACGCTGTAGTAGCATATTGCATGGATCGGACTGCACGCCGCAGTAGTATATGGATCGGACTGCACGCCGCGATAGTATATGGATCGGACTACACGCCGCACTATTATTGTGTTTGAGCTGTAGGAGCCCCTCTGGAGTCTGAACCCCCATAGTGAGTGCGAGTACCCAAATGGATCGGGCTGCACGCTGTAGCGGTCATATGCATTGCATTGCATTAATTCCTTTTTGTACTATGTGGCATGACATTTAGCACTCATATATCACTAGCATACATACTGTTATTTGCCTTGTTGACCAGATATCCTGGTATTATATGTTAAGGGGTGTTGTGCCTAAGGGGCCGATTTATGAGCCGATTTGCTCTAGTTGACCAGATACCCTGGTGTTATATGTTAAGGAATGTTGTGCCCAAGGGGCCGTTTTGTGAGCCAACTTGTTCTATCTGATATAACATTCATATGCTTGGCTTTTGGAAAAGAAAAAGGGATATTTGTAAAAGAGATTTTATAAAATATATTTTTAACTGAACTTGAGATTCTCTAAAGAATTTTCACAGTGTTACGACTTTTGTTCTCACAGGGTTGTACTGTCTTTTATAGCATTTTGGTGTGCTATTACGTGTTTTCTTATCGCTCAGATATTAGTCTATCTTATTACCACTGAGTTGGAAGTACTCACTTTATTCCCTACACCTTGCATGCAGTTGCAAGTATTATTTACCCGGTAGCAGGTTATTAGCAGGGCAGAAGACCTTATGGTGGTAGTTGAGCCAGGTGACCGCTAGCGTTCGCTGCACCGTACTTCATATTTGTAGTCCAATTTTTGGCTTGTATCTATCTATACATTGTTAGCCAGTAGTTGCGCCTTTACTTATTAGATGCTCGTGACTTAGCTTGTAACACCCCGGTCGGGTTGTATTGGGATGAAATTAATAGTTAAATGATAATTAGTAATATTTCTATTCCTTTATGTTTAATAGGTGTTAAAAGAGGATTTGGGTTTGTTGGATGGCCTTGTCTTCACGAGAGGCGCCATCACGATCGGGTATGGAATTTGGGTCGTGACAAGGCATTAGCTAATCAGCTGGTGAGGTTGGATATTTTTTATCACTGGTCGGGTGATGGCTTTCGTGGTATCTTGGTCTTCTTTATATGACCGTATTCGAGAGCGCCAATATGATGATCCGCACTTGCTTGTCCTTAAGGATAGAGTTTAGCATGATGAAGCTAGATATGTCGTTATTGATAATGATGGTGTGTTGCGAATGCAGGGCCGGATATGCGTGGCCAATGTTGATGGCCTTCGTGAGTTGATATTGGAGGAGGCCCACAGCTCACGGTATTTAATTCACCCAGGTGCCACAAAGATGTATCAGGATTTGAAGCAGCTCTGTTGGTGGAGAAAGATGAAGAAGGATATTGTGAATCATGTAGTACGGTGCCTTAACTGTGCAGGTCAAGTATGAGCATCAGAGGCCCGGTGGCATGTTTCAGCATATGGATATTCCCGAGTGGAAGTGGGAAAGGATCACTATGGACTTTGTTAGTGGACTCCCTCGGACGGCGAGGAAGTTTGATTCAGTTTGGGTGATTGTGGATAGGCTGACCAAGTCAGCTTATTTCATTTCTGTGTGTACTACATACTCCTGGAAGCGGTTAGCAGAGATATTCATCCGTGAGATTGTGACATGGAGTTCCTGTTTCTATCATATCAGATAGAGGTACCCAGTTCACTTCTCAATTCTGGAGGACATTTCAGCGAGAATTGGGTTCATATGTAGAGTTGAGCACAGCATTTCACCCACAGACGGATGGGTAGTCCGAGCGTACAATTCAGATACTAGAGGACATGTTGCACGCTTGCATCATTGATTTTGGAGGTTCTTGGGCTGATTACTTGCCTCTTGTGGAGTTTGTTTTTAGTAATAGCTATCAGTCTAGCATTCAGATGGCGCCGCATGAAGCCTTATATGGGAGGCAGTGTAGGTCTACAGTCAGTTCGTTTGAGCCCGGCGAGGCTAGATTATTGGGGACAGAGTTAGTTCAGGATGCCTTAGACAAGGTAAAGGTGATTCAGGAGAGACTTCACACAACTCAGTCGCGTTAGAAGAGTTATGCGGATCGGAAAGTCCAAGATGTGTCTTATTCAGTAGGCAAGAAGGTGTTGCTAAAAGTTTCGCTTATAAAGGATGTTTATGAGGTTTGGAAAGAAAGGAAAGTTGAGCCCAAGGTTCATTGGACCTTTTGAGGTGCTTAGGAAAGTTAGGAGGTGGCCTATATACTTGCTTTGCCACCTAGCTTTTCGGGATTTCACCCGGTGTTCCATGTATCTATGCTTCGAAAGTACGTTGGAGATCCGTCTCATGTATTAGACTTTAGCACGATACAGCTGGATGAGGACTTGACCTATGATGTGGAGCCGGTGGCCATTTTGGGTCGACAAGTTCGTAAGTTGAGATCTAAAGACATAGCTTCGGTGAAAGTGCAGTGGAGAGGTCGTCCCGTGGAGGAAGCAACTTAGGAGACCGAGCAGGAGATGGGGAGCAGATATCCACATTTATTTGAGACTCCAGGTATGTTTCTTAACCCGCTCGCGGACGAGCGTTTGTTTAAGTTGGGGAGAATGTAAGGACCCGACCCGTCATTATGGGAGTTACTTCCCCGTTTTCTCTGTTTTATACTTGAATATGTTTATTTATATGTGTTTGGAGAGATAGAAGTAAATCGGAAAGAATCTGGTTAGAAATGAGGCAATAAACCTCTTTATGGAAAGGTTAGTTTTGAAAGGTCAACGAGATGTTGACTAGTAAGTCAGAAAACTCAGAATGGATTTTTGATGATTCAACTAGTTTCGGGGGATGATTTATGACTTAGGACAGCAATCAGAATCGAATTCTGATGTCCAGTGTAGATTTAGGCTTGAATTGGCCGAGGATGAATTTTGGCAAATTCTGGATGGTAGGCGAGATTTTGATTCGGGGCTCGGAATGAATTTCGAAGAGTTGAAGTATCTCCATTAGGTGATTTTGGATATGCGTGCAAAATTTCAGATCATTCGGAGGTGTTTAGGTCGGGTTTTAGATCAAATGTTAGTTTCGGAAGTTTTAGTGAAACTTAGGCTTGAATTCGTAAGAATTTGATGATTTTGATGTTTGTGATGGTGTTTTTATGTTGCGAGCAAGTTTGAATGAAGTAATGTGACATATCTATGCATTTGGTTGAGGTCCCGGGTGTCACGCGCCAAATCAAGGGACATGACCGGCGCCTAACCGGGTAGCCCCAGTCAAGCGGACCTGGGTGCCTTTCTATCCCACGCGTTACCCCTATGTTGATTATTTCTCATAAACCAAATATCTTACCAATTATAACTGATTTCACAATGTACAAACATAACCATACGATTGATTTACTAACAAGTTTACAATTTACATTTACAACGCCCGACATATATATATACATAGGCCATAACCCCACAATGTACATGTCTACGGAACCTCTAGGATACAAAAGGGGATACAATATTTGCCGGTAAAAAGGCTCCGGCTATACCTTACAAAAACCAAAATAAAGTCTAAAACAAAAGTGGCATGAGCCACGCAGGGCCCTGAGGAAGAAAGGGGCTCAACAAAACGTGCAGAGGAAGATGAAGGATACTACTGCCGATGAACTGAAGTGCCTGCTACTGAACCACTTACAATCATAACACGAATGTAGCGTCCCCGACAAAAGGGACGTCAGTACACTGGAATTGTACTGGTATGTATGGACAAACTTTGTCCCAAGTAAACTCAAGCCATTAAATAAGTAATCACAATGATAAGACAAACAATAAGTTACACCAAGGATTAACAAAGCCAGCCACCCATGTTTTCCACATTTTCCTCATTTCAAATAATTCTCAACACAAAAACACGATTTAAGATCAACAAGGAGAACAACTACCAATCAATCACGTAAAGCACAAATAGTCAAACAATGGGGCAATCAGTGCCTCACAGGTTAAAAACTCTCCTGCTCTCTCCTTTCACAATTTCACATCAATGATTTTATATCAATTTCAATAGCAATTTCGATCACTTTCCATCCTTATTACCTCGTCCACCATTATTACCTCGGCCACCCTTATCACCCCAACCCACACCTTATTACTTCATGTTGCGGTGCGCAACCCGATCCCACCGTATAGCTTCAAACAGAACAATCACAAACAGCAAACAAAGCATTAAACAAAATCACAACAAGTTCAAATAAGCAACTTACAAATTGGTTCATATTCTCAAGTACATTTCAAACTGATATCACAACCAAGTTACAATGTTTCCATATTCGAGAGTACCCATACAAGTATGTTCAACAATTTACCACAATTCAAGTATTTCAATTCCTTCCACAATAAACCATGTATGCCATCACAACAATTGTTCTCAGTTCTTTACCACTTTCGGTTCTCTTTTTATCCTTCAATTCATATTCCGTACCACATCACACGTAGTTCAACATCAATAGAGTACCCAACAACCACATCAAAGAATTACACGCAATCTCTCAAATTAACACATACCAAACAAATTGCACACATATGGGCGATTTTACAAGAATCAAAATTAGCCATACATACCTGGTGTCGGGTTTTCTTCCTTTAACCTCCTACTTTGTGCTTACCCAAGTTATTCTATTTCGCCCACCTTGTTCATGAAGACTCTCACTTCCACTTACTTCTTTTTACTAAAAATCAAGTTCAATAATCATGCATGAGTGCTAAATTCTATTTTCAAAAGCTATTATATGCAAACCTTTCTTTACCCATTTTAAAACTGAAAATCAGAGAAAATAGTTAGGGTTTTTACCTTGTAAAGATTGGGGAAGATGAATCTTTGCCCTAGGATCCTTTGGACTAAATGTTTGGAACAATTCTTGAAGATAATATACTTCTCTCTCTAAAACCCCTCTCTCCTCTCTCTAGTTTTGGTAAGAAAATGTGAGAAAAATGAAGCTTGAAAGTGTTTTATTATAGAAGGGGTCGGGTCAAAAATTTATAAAAATCTGGGCCGAGTCAATTCTGTGGTCGCATCTGTGATCTCAGAATCAATATGCGGTCCGCATAATGGACCGCAGAATTGCCTCAAAATTTTCACAGGTTCTGTTATGACATGCGACCAAAATGCGGTCCGCATTCTTGATCTGCGGTCGTAGAATGCACCGCAGATTTGACACTCAAAAATCCTTCAAGAAATTATGCGGTAGGTCTGCGGTACGCATTTCTATTATGCGATCGCATATTTGACCGCATTTTCAACATGATTTTGGAAAACATTCTATTAAGCTATGCGGTAGGAATGCGGTCCGCATAGCAGATTTGCGGTTGCATTCCTGACCGCAGAATCGACTCTTTTTGGAAAAATTGATTCTTTAAATTTTTTTGAAACTTAAATCACTACGAAGGGTCCGAACCAATTCTATGCATTCCTAACACATTATCCGGCCCATGACACCACAGCTACTAGGTTCTAAGCACGAAAATTTTACGGGGCCTTACATCCCCCCCCCCCCCCTAAAAATCATTCATCCTCGAATGAGGATTTTGAAAATGAGTTGGTTTTTGAAAGACATGACATGCAAACTGTCAAAATTTTAACTAACTCATATATTTTAGAAACATTTCGCCAGAGTTTCCTTTGTATTATGGACATATCCACCTGTCAGAGGGCCCCCGAAACACATTACCAAAAAACAATACACAATTACAACACTTTCCACAGCTTGTATACACTTTCTTACCTCAACGATTGCACATATTCTATCACATTGTTAAATTTGCGCATAAACTAGCTAATTAAGTGAGTCCTTACCTTATTTAACCATCTCAATACACCATGTACACATAAACAAACCATTATCAATCTACACTTACTATTAGTTGTTTATTTAACACATGAATCTTTATAAGGCTTCCATTTATCAAGAAAGGTTTAAGTGACCCAAGGTAACAACACATACAACTCATTACAAAATGAAGGAAACTTTACTAAAACTAAGAGGGAAGCAACTTGGACAAGACGATAGTTACTAGGAGTAGAAGGATCGCCTAATTTGTTCTAAGCCTGATCAAACAAATGGGGGTACTTTTCCTTCATCTCTCTTTCTGCTTCCCACGTGGCCTCCTCAACTTGTTGACTTCGCCACAATACTTTGACAGAGGCAACTTCCTTATTTCTCAACTTACGAACTTGCCTATCAAGGATGGCAACTGGAACCTCTTCATATGACAAATCTTCTTTTACCTCAATAGCCTCGGCCAACATGATGGTGGATGGATCGCATGACTCCCTTCATAGGAGATACCCTCAAGAACACCCAATCATCGACTTGAAACTCTAAATATCTTCGGCGAACGTCTGCATAGGATTTTTGGTGGCTCTGTGCAGTTTTTATTCTCTCCTAAATAACCTTATCTTTTTCCATAGCTTGGTATACAAGATCCGGCCCTAGCAATTCCGATTCACCTACCTCAAACCACCCAATTGGCGACCTATACCTCCTTCCGTACAATGCCTCAAAAGAGGCCATCTGAATGCTAGCATGAAAGCTGTTATTATAAACAAATTCTATTAGTGGTAAGTGTTCATCCCAATTACCTTTGAAATCCAGGACACAAGCCCGCAACATATCTTCAAGCGTCTGGATAGTCTGCTCGGCCTGACCGTCGGTCTGCAGATGGAAGGCTGTGCTGAGATTTACCTGAGTTCCTAAACCTTGCTGAAACTTCTTCCAAAAATTTGCCGTGAACTGAGCCCCGCGATTCGAGATAATAGAAAGTGGAGTGCCATGAAGCCTTACTCTATCCTTGATATATAACTTTGCATATTGCTCCGCAGTATCAGTGGACTTGACTGGCAGGAAGTGAGCTGATTTGGTGAGTCGATCCACTATTACCCAAATTGAGTCGAACTTACGTTGAGTGCGAGGTAACCCCACCACTAAATCCATATTGATCATCTCCTATTTCCACCTTGGTATTTCTATAAGCTGAGTTAATCCACTGGGCCGTTGATGTTCGGCCTTCACTTGCTGACAGTTCGGGCATTTAGCTACAAAGCTTGCCACATCTCTTTTCATACCGTTCCACCAATAAATCTCCTTGAGATCATGATACATTTTCATGGAACCTGGGTGCACCAAATACTTGGAAATATGAGCCTCTGCCATCGCTCTTTCCCGAAGCTCGTCCACGTCCGGAACACATAGTCTACCTTGACACCGCAATACACCATCCTCACTACTGAGTACAAATGCTGAGGTCTTGTTATTCATAACTGCTTCCTTCACCCGAACCAATGATGGGTCCATAAACTGCTTTTCCTTGATTTCCGCAACTAATGATGATTCTGCTCCATTATGCACCATGACATTTCCCTTGTTTGACACCGAGATACGAACCCCCAAACTAGCCAATTGGTAAACCTCCTGAGTCAGGGGTCTCTGATCCACCCCTAAATGAGCCAAACTACCAATGGATTTTTGGCTAAGAGCGTCGGCCACCACATTTGCCTTCCCTGGATATTACAATATGTTCATATCATAGCCTTTAAGCAATTCTAACCACCACCGATGCCTCAGATTCAGCTCCTTCTGTTTGAACAAATACTGGAGGCTCTTGTGGTCTGAAAGCACATCTACACGAACCCCATAAAGATAGTGCCGCCATATTTTCAAGGAAAACACAACAGCTGCAAGCTCCAAGTCATGTGTCGGATAATTCTTCTCATGGTTCTTGAGTTGCCAGGAAGCATAAGCTATGACCTTTCCGCGTTGCATCAATACACACCCCAAACCGACCCTGGAGGCATCATAATAAACCACAAATCCCTTTGTGCCTTCTGGCAAGGCCAATACTGGCGCCGAGGTCAATCTTGACTTCAATTCTTGAAAACCTTTCTCACATGCGTCGGACCACTGCAACTTGACAACCTTCTACGTCAATTTAGTCAATGGGGAGGCGAGGGTTGAAAATCCCTCCACAAACCTCCGATAGTACCCTGCCAAACCCAAGAAACTACGAATCTCTGTCGGGGTCGTGGGACTAGGCCAATCTTTCACTGCTGCAATCTTCTGAGCATTCACCTGAATCCCTTTACTAGAAATGACATGCCCGAGAAAGGCTACGGATTCCAACCAAAACTCACACTTTGATAACTTGGCGTACAATTGATGCTGAAGAAGGGTCTGCAATGCTGCTCTGAGATGAATGTCATGATCTTCCCTGCTCCGAGAGTAGATGAGGATGTCGTCAATGAATACAATTACAAATGAATCTAGGAATGGCATGAAAACCCGATTCATAAGGTCCATGAAAGCTGCTTGGGCATTGGTTAGCCCAAAAGACATGACCAAGAACTCGAAGTAACCATAACGAGTTCTGAAGGCGGTCTTAGGAATATCCCGCTCTCTGATCTTCAACTGGTGGTACCCAGACCGTAGATCAATTTTAGAGAAGAACTTTGATCCTTGAAATTGGTCAAACAGATCATCCACCCAAGGCAAAGGATATTTATTCTTGATGGTGACTTTGTTGAGCTGCCGATAATCAATACACATTCGAAGTGATCCATCTATCTTTCTGACAAAAAGAACCGGAGAACCCCACCGCGACACACTCGGTCGTATGAATCGTTTCTCTAATAAATCCCTCAGTTGCTCCTTTAACTCCCTTAACTCTGCTGGCGCCATTCTGTATGGTGGAATAGATATTGGCTGAGTACCTGTAATACATCAATCCCGAAATCAATCTCCCTATCTGGCGGGATGCCTGGAAGCTCATCCGGAAACACCTCGGGAAATTCATTCACAATTGGCACGAACTCGGGGGTAGGCACATCTGAGGTGGTGTCCGTTACCCGGACCAAGTGATAGATACACCCCTTCTTAATCATCTTCGAAGCCTTAAGGTAGGAAATAAACCTACCCCTTGGCACTACACCATTTCCTCTCCATTCAATAACCGACTCGTTAGGGAACTCGAGCCTCATGACTCTCGTCCGATAGTCAAGCTTGTCAAAGCATGAATAAAGCCAATCCATCCCCATAATTACATCAAAATCTGCCATCCCAAGCCTGGAAAATTTTACTCTATGCGATCGCATAGGGGCATTGCAATCACATAGAGCAAGGCGTCAGTGACAGAATAGTTAATTTAAAAATCAGACGCGAACCCTCATTATTTTACACCACTTTTACTTCGTCAAGGGAGGGTTTTGAGTGCTTTGAAGAGAGAAATCAATGGGTAATCGCTGGAGTTAAGTTTCTTGACTCAAAAACATGATTTTATGCTAGAATCAACACCAAAATTCATGAAATTGGGTAGAATTTGTGAAGAACTAGGGCCTAAATTATGAAAACGAGTTTTTGGATTTTGAAAGGCCATTCAAACTCCGATTTCGATAAATTTTATATGCACGGACTCGTGGCGAGACGAGGAATCCGTTGGTATGATTTTCAAAAAAGTTTCGAGAAGTGGGCCCAGGCTCGGGGTTTACCAACTTCGTGAATTATTGCATTTTTTGAGTAATTTTGATTGGGTTATATTTTTTTGACCCACACTTATGTAATTGCTATGGTTATGACTAGATTTGACACACGAGGCAGCAAATTCGATGGGAAAAGGCATCGCGGATGAGTCCATGGCTGATTAGAGGTGAGTAGTTAGTGTATATGATAGCTTGAGGGTTTGAAACCCCGGCTTATCACACTGTGACGCTATTTAGGGCGTGACTCACACCCCATGGCTGGTACGGGATTGGTTATAACTGGGGATTGTGACTTGGTCCATCCCGAATAAGAATAATATTATATTGGCGGTTGAAACGCACACTGTGTTAAGTATATATGTGGGCTATAATCCATGTTTGGGGCCTTGTGCTGACATGTAGTATCCCTAGGGGATAGATATCTATGTGATAGCATGAATTGTGAAATTATTGATCTCAGTCCTGGCTTGAAATCGCCATTATGAAATGTTAAGTCACATGTTCTTGGAAAATTAAATAAAATTAAAGTATTTTTCATTGTAAATGAACTGGAACCTAGAAATAAATAAATTGAAATATTGTGTGACTCATATGCATGTTGTGGACTGAGTATGGATCGGGCTGCACGCCGTAGCGGATGATATAAATATTGCTCTTGGGCTGAAAGAGCCCCTTCGGAGTCTGTACACACCCCCAGTGAGCGTCGTCAACGTTAAATGGATCGGGCTATGCGTCGTAGCGGTCATGTGAATTGCATTGCATTCTTGTTTGTATATTACCTGTGATATTTGTGATTTGCTGTTGTTGTTAGTTCGTGGTAGGTATCGGACTATAATTTTAGCTTTGCTTTGTGGTATTCTGTGAATTTCCTGTTTTTAGCTATTTTATATACTTTTTACTCACTGAGTACTTAGTACTCACTCCTACTCCCTGCACCTTTGTGTGCGGATTGAGGTGCACAAGAGGGTTAGACGAGTATTCCAACTTATTTTAGAGTTTATTCGAGTTGCTGAGGTAGCTGCTGGCGTTTGCAAGACCTAGCTTCTCTCTTTATTTCAGTTTATTTTCTATATACTTCCAAACATGAGTATTTTGTTCAGTATTCTTATTTCTATTCAGTTTTTGCTTAGAGGCTCTAGACTCGTGACCCCAGATCTTTTGGGACTATTATTTTCGATGTTCGCACTTCTTAGTATTTGATTCTACTATTATTATTGGAGTATTACTATTTGTCACATCTCCCTTTTTTCATACATACGTAATGTACCGCTGTTTAATACTACACCCCGAGAAGGGATATAATAATAATCAGGGAAGGAGTTTTTCCACTTAAAGGAGAGTCGGAACCGGATAAATTTATTTAATTTTTTTAAAGTCGCCACTTGGAAAAATAATGGTGTCCCAAGTCACCGGTTTAATCCCAAACCGAGGAAATTTATGACTCTGTAATACAGTCTGCGAAACTAGAAACCTGGATAAGGAATTCTATTAACCCGGGAGAAGGTGTTAGGCACTCCCGAATTTCGTGGTTTTAGCACGGTCGCTCAACTGCAATTTTTGTTTTTATCTGATTTCTTTATATATTTTAATTATGTGCTTTTAATGTGCCGTTTTTCAATTTTAAAAGAGTCGCGACGTCACGAAAACACATTTCGAGTCACACCGCAACCAGTACGCCTGTGACTTTAATGCGTTTCAGTTCAGCCGAGAGTAAGATTTGGGTCACATAAATGCGCACCCGTATTTAGGAAAGTAATTTTATTTACAATTCGTGCCTAAAGAGTCTATCGTCTTTGTTAACTTCGGGAAAGACCGTGAAATTTACTAAACGGTCCTTCCGAGTCTAAATTTTATAATAATTAATTTGAGGGCCCCGCAATTATGTATTTAGTGTGGCGAGGCTCATCTCACTTTATTTAAGGATTATACCTAAAGTATACTATATATTTTAACTTGTTTATTAGCCTAAAGCAAAATCCATGCTTAAAATAGCGTTAACTGTATCACTGGCCATTCCTTTCTAAATTCCCATTTTTATTAGGTCAAGCCCCATACCTAAAGCATGAAAGTAAATCAATTGCTAATGGGCCAAACCTTTTCCCCAACTCCCACAGCCCGACAACCATTCAAATCAATTTCACATTCAGCAAGTTTGGTCCAAAACAAAGTATCTGAGCCATTCAAGGCAATTAAGAAAGACAAGAATTAAAGGAAGTTGAACAGTAGTAACAGTAAATCTGAGGCATTAGATGAGCCATTGCAAGACTTCTTGTTTCCCCAGAGACTATGTGATCTTAATTGATTTAAATTTTCAAAAGCAGACTTTGCATCAGACAGTAATACCAAAAGAGAGTTCATAAGATTACCAACCTCGTGCATGATGCATTTGGAAATTTTAAAATCAACAGCATGAGCAGCTCAGCCACAATAAGATTACCAAAACTTTTAAGAACCAAGAAGAGAGATCATACGTTCAAGCACGAATCGAATAACAGAAATGTCACTGATCCCCTCCTAAACTCAATAAGAATAGGATACTTCAGCACATTGTTGTTTTCAAACAAAAAACTCAATGCCCTACTGCTAAGATTCAGTATTCAAACACGAAGTTAAGGGTTTTACTAACTGCCCAAAACCATAAACCAAGATGAGAACAATCTGTCGCATCACTTTATTAAGACTGAACATTAAACCCATAGAAGAATTCACGAACATTATTTCAACATCAAAATAGACTTCGAATCGGATTAAGCCCCAAGAAGAATTCACGAACTCACTCTGACTAAGAGACTACGCCGAAACCAACAGTGCAAAATTTGCACTCAAGAACCTGTGAAAACCTGCTGCTTAAACAATGCGAGACTAGAAATTTTCAGGAAGGATAGAAGTCTAAACATAGTTCCAAAGAGACTAAGGATGATCTATAATTGACAATACAGCATGAGTGAATACAATCTAAACCAAATGGATTATTCAAAAAGGATTCAGTCATTTTAAGATCAAATGCAAGACTGATATTCAAGTGAAAGAGAAGAAAACGGATGCAATTCTGCACATACCTATTTTGCATGACAGCTTTGACTTAACTTCTTGTTTTAAACCAAAATCTAGGGAACAAGATTATCACAATCACAGTTGTCAAATGCAAACACTCTAACGGAACCTAGCACTTCAAATTGCTTGATGCACCTTATTCATGTTTTAAAGAAGTAGGAAAGGGAACCAATGATATATACATCTTTAGGAACAACTTATGAACAAAACTAGAAACTGACTTCAGCAAACAACACAACATGCATCTTTAATCCCAATTCCAATAGAGTAACATCTGCAATGGTGCCAATCCTAGCCAAAAGTGAAGCATATCACTAAAATTGTGGGCAGGTAGATAGCTGATCCAATTGATAAGAATTCAAGCGTCCAGATAGTCATACCTTTCTAAGGTTAAGGCATGAATGAAAACTAGGCACGACTTGACTGATTTTAATGTTAGTACGTGACCAAGCACGAAATTTTAGGAAAAATACACGAGTCATTCGATGATTCGAATAGCAATAAAAAACCAACTCTAACAGCTTATGATAACGGAACGCCAAGCAAAATTAACCTTCAGATAATTGAGGAACCAATTCTCCAAACATTTTTAGGACTAACTATGATCGAACAGTGATAGACGAGGAAGACGAACACACAAATCACACGTTTCAATGGATTCTTAGACTCGAGGAACATACAAACACTCCCTTGCATAGATATGAAATCAGAAAAGAAGCTAATTCAAACAAGAGGAAACAAAGAAAAGAGAGCAGTGAGATGAGCTTAGGACAACTACACAAATCTCAATCATTATTTCTAACTTTAGTCCATTTCATAGCTCAAGAACAGCCAAAACAGAGTTTCATGGAGAAAAAGAAAATCAAACTTGAAGTCGCAAACTTCTGTTAATAATTACAGCCTTAATAACACGTGCTTTGCCTTCGAATACTAGCGAGGTTCAGCAGCAATTCAACAGAACAACAACTGTAAACCTGAACTTGAACTTCAAATCGTCTCAATCAATCTCCATCATTGAAAAGCAAATCAATAAGATAATATATATATTTTTTTGTTTTGTTTTGGAAAGAAAAAAAAGACAAGCTAAGGCAACTTCTAACACTTTTACATAACTGAAATTGGAAGTAGAAGAAAGTCCTAATTGAAACTAGAACCCTAGCTTTTCCTCGCGAATTCTCTCTCTCGTTCCCTCAATCTTCCTATATCTGAATTTTTCTCTCCAAAAAATCCCCTCTGAAATTCCCAAGCTTCCTCTATTTATCAAGCAAACACCTGATGAATGAAGGGCTGGAATTAATCGAAATCAATCTCACGCCCCTCATTCATCCAGCATATGCCTTCTAGAGGCTTCCATCGCGTGAGAAGGGGATGGGGATGAGAGAATCTGTCAGAAGTCGTTAAAAGTATGGTGACGAGGAGTGAGGAGGAATGTGTGAGGTGGGATGGGAGCTCACTCACGTGAATTTTGGGTTGACAAGGGGTTGGGTTTAGGTGTTCTTCAGAAAAGAAGAACCATCATGTGGGGTCTTGGGAAATTAGGGTTTGGCTGATGGTTTTGGGTATTGGTAGAGAATGGGCCGGGTATGTGTGTTTATTTGGGTAAATTTGGGCCAGAGTTTGTCTTGGATCCGTTTAGGCCTGGATGGCTGGGGTGTTTTGAGCCCAAACTATTTTTACTATGATTTCTTTGTTGTATTTGCTTGCCTTTGTATTTTGTATTTTGTATTTTTGGTATTTTGCATTTTTTTAGTATTTTTGCATTGGTATTTTTTGATTTTTGTAAGACTAAAATAAAACCTAATACTAATTAAATCCTAATCAATTATCAACTAAAGATGTATTCTTTTATATTCTTTTAAATTTTTCTAAAATGAATTAATACCCACTTAATGCCAGAATGTAGAATTAAATTCCTAAATGCATATTATATATATTTTTTAGTTTTATAACAAAATTCACACAAATTGTAAAATTAATGAAAAATTATTTATTTTGAATTTTATGAGAATGACTCATATGTAGGGTAAAAATTACGTGCTCACAGCTGCCACTCTCTGCTCGGGAACACGAAGAGTTTCAGTGCAAAGATAAGTGAGCAACTATGAACGATTTTTACCCGTTCGAGTATTTCGTTGTGAAGCATTTTGAAAAGTTTTGACCGCACCCTACTTCAGAGGTTGCCTACATATCCTGGGCTAAACAGGAATCAGGTCAGTGTAGTTCGGGAGTGATGGAGTATCGAGGTTGAGAGTCGGGGTTCCGTCCAAGTCTCCGGTCCGCTGTTCCGTTATTACATCAAAATTGAAAAAGACTAACTAAGCCTATCAACTACGAGTTACAAGATTCCTATCTATAAGTCTTCTGAAGCTTGATCTTGAGTCTTGGTTGGTGCTTCATGCAGACTCTGATCTGAATGTTGATGCTTGTTAGCTACAGGTATTGGTTCAATCTTCTTCAGCTTTTGGATCAAGACCGAACATGTAGTGCTCATGATTTCAGCCACGTCTTGAGCAATTCACGTTTTCTTTACTTCTGCATTTGGATTAGCTTTTGCCTTCTTTTTGTTTCTCCTCTTCTTTTATTATTTGGATTGTGACCAATTTCCATTGGCCGTGTCAGACTGTTGACTCGTACTCTTTTCGCATGCCCCCTTTTTTTGCTGACTTGAATTCTGATCTGAGATGTTTTGCCCTTTTTTCGAGTAGTACTTGACTACTGCAATTTGATATATGTGCCCATTTTTCAGGTGGGCTCCTAGTTGCTGATGCTTGAAAATTATACTTCCAACGGCATACCTGTTATTGCCTTGAACTGGCATCCTTGTTATTGCCTTGACTTGTATTTTGTAACGGCATTCTTGTTACTACCTTGACTTGTATTTCTCTTTCAACTGCATTATTGTTATAGCCTTGACTTGTTCAACTTCTTCAATATGAAATATTCGTCCATTCTCCAGGTGGACCCCTGCTTGTGACAAAATAAACAACCAAAGAAAGATTTTTCTGGCCCAGTCACCATACTGGGCACATCATGTTATAGAATGTCAAAATTTCATTTTTCTTGTTTTTTTTAAATGCAGAAATGCATGATATGCAATGCAGAAAAATATTCCCTTGTTATCCAGGTGGGCGCCTGATGCATGAAAATGAAATGCAGAAAAATATTCCCTTGTTATACAGGTGGGCGCCTGAACCGAAATTAAAAATGCAGGAATGTATTCCCTTGTTATACAGGTCGGTGCCTGAACCGAAATTAAAAAATGTAGAAATGTATTCCGTTGTTATACAGGTGGGCGCCTGAACCGAAATTAAAAATTGCATAAATGTATTCCCTTATTATACAGGTGGGCGCTTGAACAAAAATTAAATATTGCATAAATGTATTCCCTTATTTTCCAGGTGGCCGCCTGAACAGAAATTAAAAACTTTTGTGTTACCTTGTGACTGAAGTTTATCTTAGGTGAAAAATTCATCAGACTAAGACCTTTAATCTTAGGAGAAAATTTCAATAGACTAAGATTTTGATTCTGATTGGACGATGTCCATTTCAATGTAATCTCAGGAGGATCATCCATCGGACTGAGTTTATGACTCCAGGAGATAATTCTTCGGACTGGGTCTATTTTTTGTGTGGTCTCAGGAGGAATATCCATCGGACTAAGATTATGACTCCAGGAGATAATTCATCAGACTGGGTCCATTTTTAATTCAGACTTTCTTAAACTTTTCAAATTCAGCAATTTTTCTTTCTTTTTCAACATTTACCTTTCTTTCTTTTCCAGCTTTTGATTTTTCAATTTACGCCTTTCCTTTTCTTTTCAAATTACGCCTTCGTTACCTTTTCCAACTTCTACTTTCATTTTCAAAATGACTTCTGTCTTTCCTTTGTTTTCAACTTACATTATCCCTTTATCTTAGGTGAAAAATTCATCAGACCAAGATTTCTATCTTAGGAGAAAGTTTCAACAGACAAGATTCTTTCCTTTCATCTTAGGTGAAAAATTTATCAGACCAAGACTTCTATCTTGGGAGAAAGTTTCAACAGACTAAGATTTTTTCCTTTCATCTTAGGTGAAAAATTCATCAGACCAAGACTTCTATCTTGGGAGAAAGATTCAACAGACTAAGATTTTATCCATTTATCTTAGGTGAAAAATTCATCGGACTAAGACTTATGTCTCAGGAGAAAGTTTCAATAGACTAAGATCTTATCATCCTCCGATACTTGCTTCATTCACCTTTCAACTTGAATTATACAACAATTGTTTTTACCTTCATTCTCTTTGGATGACTATCCGATTTCAAGAAAATGGCAGAAAAATATTTTTTCCCTAGTTTGATAATTCTTTTGACCCTGTTTCAAAGCAAAGAAAAATCTATTAGTTTAAAATTTGGTGGTTGGTTGTGGCCTTGATGGCGACTGCTTTCCACTTGAGTGCCTTGCCTGTTCACCGACTATCCGTTTTCAACTCTTCTTTATTCAAACCCCTCTTTCTTACGGCATGTGTGTTGTTTCTTTCTTGACGGGCCCCACAAATCCCGTCTTGAAGTCTATGATTCCTTCAATGACCTCATTTGACAACCTCGGATGTTTCTTGACTGGCTCTTTCTTCTGTCAGAATACACTCCCATATTTTCATTTGTTATATTTTCCCCCGAGTTGGCACTTTGCCAACCTTTGCGTCTTGCATGAACCCCAACATTTTATTGTTGCCCGCTTCATTGCACATGTAGCTCTTTTGGCTTAATCACTGGCCTTGTCTTTTCCTAACTTACGACAATTGTCGTATTGGCCAAATCCCATCTTGTGCAATTGGAAAGCTTGGTGGCAAATTTTGAAATTATTTCTTTATTTGTTATGACCCGACTGACTCAATGAGAGGGAGGGTAAAACAAGGTATGAATAATAGAGAGAAAGGCAAATACGATTCCTAACAAGAAACTTACAGAAGAATGACCTATCGGATGTGAGTACCGACTTTAGCGACCTTGACATGCACTTCACCTTTCTTTGTATAGCAAATCTGATGTTCAACTCTTGTTGCAAGTGCTGCCGTGAAACCGGTCTTCAATATTTCATTTTTTTGATCTGATTCAACTCCTTAGCCGACTTGTAGTGCCCATAGGGTTTTCACCAACAAGCCTCTCTCATTTGATCTTTCTTTCTCTCAACTCATCGTCGCCTTACGGTGCCCGTGCGGGTTTTCACTGATAAGACTCTCTCATTTTGATTTCTCTCATCTTGGAGTCCCGTGGTGGTTCTCATCATTTCTTGAATTCTTCATTCTCCTTTGTTCGGGTTGGAGTGTTGCCCCTGATGTGATTCACCTTTGTTCGTTTGACTTGGCATTTCTTGAAGATTGATCGGAAGGTCTTCCTTTGGACCGTAATGCAGGCTTTTGGATGGGATTTAGAAAAAGGATATAAAGGCTCAAAAAAATTTCATCGCGGGTTAAAGATTACAACTTTCGGAATTTTATTTATTCAACAACCATAACTCATGCCCCAGTTTCCTTCTAGGGGGATTTTTTTTTGGATTTTTTCTTTATTATGACTGAACCTCAGTGAGGCTGCCTACGTACCCTTTCGGGATCAAGTCAAACGTAGTTCGGATCATATGATCGCTTCCTTGTTGCGATTTGACTTCTCCCGATTTTCTTCTTTTGTATTTCTTTTCTTTCTTTTCTTTTCTTTTTCTTTCTTTTTCTTTTCTTCTTTTTTTTTTCTTTTCTTTCTTTTTTATTTTCTTTCTTTTTCTTCTTTTCTCCATTTGATTTCCCCGCTCAATCCTCAATTTTCTTGTTGATTCTGAATGAGGGATATGAAGGAAAATATAATATGGCTCAAAGGGGTAGTAATGGACGAAGTGTTTGGATAGCCGAACGAAATGCCTTCGTTATTCTAATCTTCAAAACCTACCAAGTACAAACTACACGGTTAAACACCTTTGATTGATTCACATTTTGCCTTCTATTTTTGACGATTCTCAGTGCCATTGGGCAACAATCCCGATACCACGAATGGTTCCTTTACCTTTGGGGTACTTTTGCCTTTGGCTTTAAACCGATGATGCATTTCCAAGGCATTTCTTTATGTTACACTTTCCCCAGTATTCACTTGATTCCGGCTTCACAGTATTGCAATATTTCTTCCGAGTATCATTACATCTTTAACATTGTTTCATTGTTAAATTGCCTTTTAAAATTAGGCCGAGAATTGTGTGCAAGTCATGTTGCTAAAATCAGTATGAAAAGAATTGTAAAGTGATTAGAAATGGGATGACTAGAAATGACGGGAAACGGAGAGTTGTATTAAATTGATGGATTGGAACAAGATGAACAGCAAAATGAACAGACTAGACTAGAGTTACAAACCTAGACGGAACTAAACAATTTTATTACTAAACAAAGCAAAGTGGAAAGATAGAAGGGTTTTGACTTTCAAGACAACGTCCGGATTACAACCCTGAAATAACCCGGGCAAAAGAGATGACACCAAAATATACCACCAAAACTCCAAGAGACTGAGCGCCTTCCCAATTGACAAGCATGGCATCCTAGCCACTCAATTCTGCATTAATGTTGCCAAGATCACTTTTTGTTTCAATATCTTCAACTTCAGTTGACCTCCTAAGAAGATTCTCATCACCCACGTCACCGGGCATCATTCCCACAAAATGTGCTCCGTTATGTGCAAGTAAAGGATTCTGTGCAATGTTCTGGATGCCACTGCCTTGGACCGCAATTATTCCTTCCTGAATCATTCTTTCTATCTCCCTTTTCAAATCCCGACAACTTTCAACATTGTGCCCCAGGGCATTGGAGTGGTATTCACACCTTTTGGATGAGTCAAACCTTCTCGCATGCCGGTCCGCCCGATTTGGAGGAATGGTTGCAATCATGTCATGTTGTTTTAACTTCTCGAACAAGCATGCATAGGACTCTCATATTGGTGTAAAATTATCTTTCCACTTATGTTCCTTTCCATACCCCTGGCTTGGATGTGGGTTATAAGGTACTTTAAAATTTTGCAGAGATTGGTGGAGATTTTGTGATGTTCGAGCTCGCTTTCTTGGGTGTTTTGAGGGTTGAGCAACATATCGGACTGGATCAATAGAGTATGGAGGGTTCTGAGGCGGATAGTAATGCTTAAAGGGGTCATGGAAAACCTGATAAGGCTGAATATACTTTCGAGATGTTCTCATACGACCTCTTCTCGACCCTGATATCATCATGATTTCTTCATCACTCATATTCACATCACTAAATTCACTTTGAACATCCTGAGCCACATCTTTGAGAGCTTCTTGACTTATAATTTTGCCTGTCTTAAGACCGTCCTCCACCATTTCTCCCATTTTGATTATTTCTTCAAATGATTGACCAACTGCAGATATCATGTTTTGAAAGTAATCCGACTCTTGATCCTGAAGGAAAACAGTAGCCAACTCGTGATCATCCATGGGTGGCTTAGCTCTCGCTGCCTGCTCTCTCCATTTGATGGCATATTCCCTGAAACTTTCAGTTGGTTTCTTTTTCAGTTTAGAAAGGGAAATGCGGTTTGGGGTGACGACGATATTGTACTGAAACTATTTGATAAAGGCTCGTGCCAGATCATCCCAGACGCACCAACAAGACATGTCTTGGTCCCATAACCATTCAGATGCTACTCCCGAGAGGCTTTCCCCAAAATAAGCCATAAGCAATTCTTCATTTCTTCCCATACCTCTCAATAGGTTGCAATACCTTTTCAGGTGGGCTATGGGATTTCCACGTCCATCATACTTTTCAAATTTGGGAACCTTGAAACCAGGCGGCAAGTGGACATCGGGGAACATACATTGATCTCTGAAGGGAACACTCTTTTGACCTGCCATTTCTTGCGTGTTTTTCAGCTGTTGTTCTAATCTCTTTAATCTTTGGGCCATTTCTTCCTGTACCTCCTTTCGGGTAGGCTTCTTAATATTTGTAGGAAGATCAAACGAGTATGAGTGGTACTCGGGAGAGTGGTATTGTTCTAGCTGTATATCAAACTGTGACTCTTGAGAAGGCTGTCCCTGGCCATTGGCCCATGCTTGACGCATTTTGGTCATTTGTTGTTTCAGTGTTCTATTTTCCTCAACCACAATTGACCATTGTTGAACTCTCTGACCCCGAGTCTCTTGAGCACTCGTCACAGCCCCAATGTCAGATATCATTTTCCTTGGATCTTGTTTACCACAACCAACCACCTCAACTTTCTGGATTAACAAAACGAAACCATCATGTTAGTGTTAAGGTATTCCTCTTATTGATTTCTTTTTTTTCCTGCTATTTTCTTTTCTTTTTCCCTTTTTGTGGTTTTTTCATTTTCTTTTTTTTTTCTTCTTTTATAGTTTTTTCATCTTTTTTTTTCTTTTTGTTTATGGATATGGTCGAATCCTATGTGGATTGCCTACGTATCATGACCCCGCATGAATCAGGCCGAGCGTAGTTCTTGCAAATTAATGCAAGAAATAAAGAGATGTTTATTTGATTTTTTTTGTTTTCTTTTTTGAAGGAAAATTGTAAAAGCCGACTCCAACTACAAACTCTGATGAAAAACTTTCACACCTTGTGCCAGAAATTTCTACAAGAATAAGAATAATTTTAATGTCAATTATGACTATTTTTACAAAATTGGCCATGTAATGGCTTATTTGGTAAAACGACTATTTTTGCAAAATTTTGTTTAAGAGAATAAACTCGAAAATTTTCTCATCAGGTGGCTCAGGGGGCATCGTTCGGCATCGTCATAAGCCAACACAAGATTGAAAAGTATTTAATGTCAATTGACTATTTTTATGAAATTGGCCATATAATGGCTTCTTTAGACAAAGTGACTCTTTTTGCAAAATTTTATTTAAGAAGATACAAATTCAAAATTTTTATCCTGGGGCCTATGGGGCATCGTTCAGCACCGACACAGGCCAACACAAGACTGAGGAAAATAAAATACAAAAATGTGGCTATTTCAGCAAAACCGGTCATGTAGTGGCTTATTTGATAAGGTGGTTATATTATTTTTTTGTAAAGTTGAGTAAAGACTTAAACTTGATTTTACGGATATGGCCTTTCAACATTTCCGCGAGGAATTTTTCAAGGCTATACCCGCAAATTATTTTAAAATGACTCAAAGTGGCTATTCTTGCAAAAACGGCCTTCCGGCGTCCTTTTGAGGGACATTCGGCTTATTTTAGACAAGAATACCATCACCCAATTTATTTATAACAAAATAAAAAATTTGACATTTTTTGGTTATTTTTGCAAACGGGGTGTGAACCCGAACTTGACGTTGCGAATACGGCCTTTAACATTTCCACATGGAATATTTCAAGGCTGTACCCGCGGATTATTAAAAATGATTCAAAGTGGCTATTTTTGCAAAAACAGCCTTCCGGCGTCCTTTCGAAACATTCGGCTATTTTTCAAAAATGGCATCACTGTGATTTTATTGACAAAATTAAACACACATTTTTTTTTTATTTTTTTAAAAGGGGTGGTAACCCAAACTTGATTTTGCGGCTATGACCTTTCAACATTTCCGTGAGGGAATATTGCAAGGTTGTGCCCAAAAATTATTCACAATGATTCGAAGTGGCTATTTTTGCAAAAATAGCTTTCCGGTGTCCTTTCGAAATATTCGGCTATTTTCAAAAACAACATCACTTTGATTTATTGACAAAATTAAACACACATTTTTTTTGATTTTTGAAAAGGGTGGCCTTTCAACATTTCCACAAGGGGTATTTCAAGGCTATTATTCAAAAAGAAAAGAAAAGATTTCAAAGTGGCCATTTTTGCTCCTTTCGGAACATTCGGCCATTTTCCAAAACGACATCACTTTGAAAAAACTTCGACATTTTTTTTTAATTTTTGAAGGGGTGTTTGGACCCGATGAGGGTTGCCTACGTATCCGACCTAATGGCGAGAATCAAACCTGCGTAGTTCAGTCAGATTAATCGACCAATTATTTTAACAAAATTGTTCTTCCTATTTTTTTTCAAACTTTCAAATTTTCGACAACATTTCGTCAATATTTTTGATATTTTTTTATTCCAAAATTCTATTTCTTTTTGTTTTCAGGAATTTAACCGGTCCACACAATAATTCAGGACAAATAAATGCAACATATAACATGCTCGGTCTTTAATTTCCGGGTCACTTGTCCTAGATGGACCCAACCCCTGTGTCGAGTCCCCTAAGTCAGATATGATGCAAATAATCGCCCTAGACCTAGGCTCAATATCCTGATTTTTCAATGGTACTAGACCGTGTACCCGAGCGGACAACTCGGATCGAGGAGGGGCTACGTACCGGTGACCCGCGGAGTCAATCGGCTTTGTAACTTGTCCGGCCTCTTTTTCTTATTTTTGGAATGACACTAACAGAAAGGGGAGTCTCAACCAGTAAGCACATCCCCGGCGGTAAGAAGAGAAGGTTTTTCGGCACAGTTTTTATATATACAGTTCACGCAATATCAAAGCGGTAAACATGTAGCACGTTAATCAAAACATATAAGGAAATCAGATATAAGCAAAAACAACAATTTTAACTGAGCTCGAATTCTTAAACCCTGAACCTGAAGTTCTGGGTTACTTATCCCTAGCAGAGTCGCCAGAGCTGTCACACCTCCCTTTTTTCATACATACGTAATGTACCGATGTTTAATACTACACCCCGAGAAAGGATATAATAATAACCAGGGAAGGAGTTTTTTCACTTAAAGGACAGTCGGAACGAGATCAATTTATTTAATTTTTTCAGAGTCGCCACTTGGGAAAATAATGGTGTCCCAAGTCACCGGTTTAATCCCGAACCGAGGAAATTTATGACTCCGTAATACAATCTGCGAAACTAGAAACCTGGATAAGGAATTCTGTTAACCCGGGAGAAGGTGTTAGGCACTCCCGAATTCCGTGGTTTTAGCACGGTCGCTCTACTACAATTTTTGTTTTTATCTGATTTCTTTATATATTTTAATTATGTGCTTTTAATGTTCCGCTTTTCAATTTTAAAAGAGTCGCGACGTCATGAAAACACATTTCGAGTCACACCGCAACCAGTACGCCTGTGACTTTAATGCATTTCAGTTCAGCCGAGAGTAAGATTTGGGTCACATAAATGCGCACCCGTATTTAGGAAAGTAATTTTATTTACAAGTCGTGCCTAAAGAGTCTATAAGATTACCAAAACTTTTAAGAACCAAGAAGAGAGATCATACGTTCAAGCACGAATCGAATAACAGAAATGTCACTGATCCCCTCCTAAACTCAATAAGAATAGGATACTTCAGCACATGGTTGTTTTCAAACAAAAAACTCAATGCCCTACTGCTAAGATTCAGTATTCAAACACGAAGTTAAGGGTTTTACTAACTGCCCAGAACCATAAACCAAGATGAGAACAATTTGTCGCATCACTTCATTAAGATTGAACATTAAACCCACAGAAGAATTCACGAACATTATTTCAACATCAAAATAGACTTCGAATCGAATTAAGCCCCAAGAAGAATTCACGAACTCACTTTGACTAAGAGACTACGCCGAAACCAACAGTGCAAAATTTACACTCAAGAACCTGTGAAAACCTGCTGCTTAAACAGTGCGAGACTAGAAATTTTCAACAAGGATAGAAGTCTAAACATAGTTCCAAAGAGGCTAAGGATGATCTATAGTTGACAATACAGCATGAGTGAATACAATCTAGACCAAATGGATTATTCAAAAATGATTCAGTCATTTTAAGATCAAATGCAAGACTGATATTCAAGTGAAGGAGAAGAATATGGATGCAGTTCTGCACATACCTATTTTGCATGACAGTTTTGACTTAACTTCTTGTTTTAAACCAAAATCTAGGGATCAGGATTATCACAATCACAGTTGTCAAATGCAAACACTCTAACGGAACCTAGCACTTCAAATTGCTTGATGCACCTTATTCATGTTTTAAAGAAGTAGGAAAGGGAACCAACGATCTATACATCTTTAGCAACAACTTATGAACAAAACTAGAAACTGACTTCAGCAAACAACACAACATGCATCTTTAATCCCAATTCCAATAGAGTAACATCTGCAATGGTGCCAATCCTAGCCAAAAGTGAAGCAGATCACTAGAATTGTGGGCAGGTAGATAGCTGATCCAATTGATAAGAATTCAAGCGTCCAGATAGTCATACCTTTCTAAGGTTAAGGCATGAATGAAAACTAGGCACGACTTGACTGATTTTAATGTTAGTACGTGACCAAGCATGAACTTTTAGGAAAAATACATGAGTCCTTCGATGATTCGAATAGTAATAACAAACCAACTCCGACAGCTTATGATAACGGAACGCCAAGCAAAATTAACCTTCAGATTATTGAGGAACCAATTCTCCAATCATTTTTAGGACTAACTATGATCGAACAGTGATAGACGAGGCAGACGAACACACAAATCATACGTTTCGATGGATTCTTAGACTCGAGGAACATACAAACACTCCCTAGCACAGATATGAAATCAGAGAAGAAGCTAATTCAAAAAAGAGGAAACAAAGAAAACAGAGCAGTGAGATGAGCTTAGGACAACTACACAAATCTCAGTCATTATTTCAAATTTCAGTCCGTTTCATAGCTCAAGAACATCCAAAACAGAGTTACATGGAGAAAAAGAAAATCAAACCTGAAGTCGCAAACTTCTGTTAATAATTACAGCCTTAATAACACGTGTTTTGCCTTCGAATACTAGCGAGGTTCAGTAGCAATTCAACAGAATAACAACAGCAAACCTGAACTTGAACTTCAAATCGTCTCAATCAATCTCCATCGTTGAAAAGCAAATCAATAAGATAATATATATATTTTTATGTTTTGTTTTGGAAATAAAAAAAAGACAAACTAAAGCAACTTCTAACGCTTTTACAACACTGAAATTGGAAGTAGAAGAAAATCCTAATTGACACTAGAACCCTAGCTTTTCCTCGCGAATTCTCTCTCTCGTTCCCTCAATCTTCCTCTCTCTGAATTTTTCTCTCCAAAAAATCCCCTCTGAAATTCCCAAACTTCCTCTATTTATCAAGCAAACACCTGATGAATGAAGGACTGGAATTAATCGAAATCAATCTCACGCCCCTCATTCATCCAGCATATGCCTTCTAGAGGCTTCCATCGCGTGATAAGGGGATGGGGATGAGAGAATCTGTCAGAAATCATTACAAATATGGTGACGAGGAGTGAGGAGGAACGCGTGAGGTGGGATGGGAGCTCACTCGCGTGAATTTTGGGTTGACAATGGGTTGGGTTCAGGTGTTCTTCAGAAAAGAAGAACCATCACGTGGGGTCTTGGGAAATTAGGGTTTGGCTGATGGTTTTGGGTATTGGTAGAGAATGGGCCGGGTATGGGTGTTTATTTGGGTAAATTTGGGCTAGAGTTTGTCTTGGATCCGTTTGGGCCTGGATGGCTGGGGTGTTTTGAGCCCAAACTATTTTTACTATGATTTCTTTATTGTATTTGCTTACCTTTGTATTTTGTATTTTGTATTTTGTATTTTTGGTATTTTGTATTTTTTTTAGTATTTTTGCATTGGTATTTTTTGATTTTTGTAAGACTAAAATAAAACCTAATTAAACTAATTAAATCCTAATCAATTATCAACTAAAGATGTATTCTTTTATATTCTTTTAAATTTTTCTAAAATGAATTAATACCCACTTAATACCAGAATGTAGAATAAATTCCTAAATGCATATTATATATATATATATATATTTTAGTTTCATAACAAAATTCACATAAATTGTAAAAATATTGAAAAATTATTTATTTTGAAATTTATGGGAATGACTCATATGTAGGGTAAAAATAGCGTGCTCACACTATTGACTCTTAGATTCCTCTTGAAATTTGTTCTTTTGGAACTGGTCTTTAAATGTGGAAACATTTATTGGTCTGGCTTGCCTAGCTTTAGGGTTGGGCGCCATCACGATCGGATTTGGGTCGTGACACACAATGACTCAAATCTCCACCCAGCACATGACCCGAACCGACCCGCCAGCCCAAATCCGCCTACTTAATACCCTTTTCCCTTGGACACGAAAAAGAAGAGATCATATACCCCCCTCTCTAAAAATACAAACCAGCGACACATAGAATAAAGAGAAATTTATGCTTTATACCTATCTATTATAAAATAATTACCCGTATCTACCTACTTTCAAACTAATTATATTAAGTACCTACTCAACCAATAGTATTTACCCGTATCATTCTTCTACTACAATTACCCTGCACTTATCCTTATCTTTTTCTTTTGCTTTTCTCTTTTTTTCCTTTCTGAAGCTTATAATTAGTTCCAAACTTTTATGTCCCCTTTGTTATTTTATAAAAAAGTTTCAACGTAGGATTTCTCTATATTTAGTAGCTATGCTGATTTTTTATTTTAATTTATCAGTGATAATTTAGAGTTTTAAATAGGTCAAACGCATAGACAACCCTCTAAATATGTGCAAATATTTAATTTAGCCACCCAAATTAAATCTATAACCATTTGAACACTTATGTGCATTTGTATATTCACCATTGTTGGGCTTAAAGCTCAATTTTATTTTTGAAGATTTCTTGTTTTTCAAAGTGGATGTTGTTAAATTTGCTTATATTACCTTCTGGAAGTTCATACTGAAATTTGCTAGCAATTGGAGCTGATTTAGGTGATTAAGATCAAAATTTTCAGGTGAAAATCGAAGAAAAACACAACTATCCAATAATATACTGCTACAATATACAATATGCTTTATGAGTATATAGCTATACTGCAACAATATACTATTATAGTTTATACTATACTACAACGATATATTGTAATAATTAAAGAAGAACACAATTACCTAACAGTATACCACTATGGTATACTAATATACTATAGGAGTATATAGTTATATTGCAACAATATACTATTATAGTATACAATATATTGTTATGGTATAGTGTAACAATATGCAAGCTATAACAATATGCTGAAATAACATACAATATACTATAATATAGTACAATATCTTGAAATACCTTATTATATTAATATGCGATACACTACTTTTTTATTTGCTCTTTATGTATGTGTGTTATGTAATAGTAATATAGTCATATAGTTGCCGAAAATTAACTAGTAAAACCTGTATGCCATGTTGGTATAGTTATATGTCATATTGGTATCATATGGTAGTTTGAACATTATTTTGGTTGTTTTAGCAGCATTTTAAGTGAGTTCTATTATGAAATTACTTATATCAACATGAGTTGCAATAATGCTGAAATTTTTGGGTGTTGATGGACATAAATTATGTGTATTAATAGTTTTTATAATTATAGCAATTGTTGGAACGACCTTATACAACTATATACCCTCTTAGTATACGAAATGAGCAAGTTATTTTGCGAATATTTAACTAGCAATGTGAGCATGTAATTTTCTCATACTTTTATTGCGTCCTTTAATGTTTTGGTAGAGTAGTATAGTCGCAGATAATTGTAGCAATATTCTAGAGAAATCATATGCTCTGTTGGTATACATATATACCATATTGGTATCACATGTTACTAGAAGTCTTTTTCGCTACTTATACTTTTGTTCTATTTTTTGATATTTTATATCATTTTTATTCTAACTAGTATATATGGAGATTTGATTGCTGTATATTATGTTTTCTTGCTCTATAACTGGTTGTATTACTGCTAATGATAGAGTGTGTATTGATATTTATAAGGAAGGAGATCAAGGTTTCATGACAATCACGTGTTGATTCTTAGAATCTAATTATGTAATTTATGGTGTTCAACAGTAATCAATGTGATATTCAGTGCATTAGATCAAGTGATAACTGATATATTTTAGTTTACTAATTTAATTTAAAAAATGAGAAAGAAAAATAAAATAAAAGGTATATTGTACTAGTTATATTAAAAAAAAGGTGAACAAATATTTACTGTATCAATTATTTTTCTTATTGTATAAAAAAGAATGATTAAAAATAATAAAAATAGTAAATAAAATTAGATTATGAAGAGAAAAAGAATATAAGAAAAAACTAAATGAAATTAGAAAAGAAAAAAATGGAAGAAAACGAGAAAAAAGAAAAGCAGAAAAGTAAAAAGAAAAAGAAAAAGAAGAAGAAAAGAAGCATTGAAATAAAAGAATTAGAGAATAAAGAAAAATTCTCTACAAAAACTAATATGGATAGGAAATGTAATTAGTTTATAGGTAAAAAAATAATTGAGTAAAGAAGAATAAATAATTTTATTTTTATGGATAACTGTGTCAAACCTCCTTCTAAAAATACAAACCAGCGACACATAGAGCTCCCCTTCTTCTCCATTTGGACTTCTTCTTCCCCGGCCTCAAAAATCAGGGTCGGTTCCCTCTTCCTCTCACGCATCGATATAGAAACATCACCCTAAAAAAGGTCAAAGAAAACCACAGACGCAACCTACTCCCTCCTCCCTCTCTCAATTTCTGATATAAGCCGAACAGATGGCTTCTCGGGTTGACAAATTTTGGTTTGCGAGCTGCTAAGTTGTTCACTTCTACCTCTTCCAAGTAGAGTTTTGATTCTTTTCTTTTATGGAATTTGAGAAAAATGGAAATCCAGATCTAAAAAAAATATTCAAAGGGGTTTAAACTGAAACACAAAATGGCTCGTGAAGGTTTTTGTTCGATTTTCGCTGGGATTTGGTATTAATTCGCTGGTTTTGCTGAAGATATTTTGTTGTTGTTGCTCTCCGTTCGGCTTCTGAATTTCATTTTCTATTTGGGGACTTTGGCTTGATCATTTAGTGCTGTCTTTTATCGCTTCTATAGGTATGTGAATATTTACTTGTTCTCTTTTGTTGAGCTTATGAATAAAATTATAGTTGTTTGTACTGCAGTTGTTTATGATTTTATAAATCTAGTATTCAGAATGATGTCTTTGTTAATCTGCAATATTATTTGCTTGATTTTATTTAATTGCGGGATAAATTTATTACAAGGGGACTAAATATTCATGGAAGTAGGTATCATTGGGGTTAAAATAAAAACCGGCTTGTATATTTTTCGGGCATAGTTGATCCGTTTAAGTTTCATTGAAGTGCAAATCAATTTGAATCTGACTGCCAGTTAGTGAAGTTGAAGTTATTAATTCTGAATAAAATATGGAGTTTGTTGCTTGGTTAGTGGTTTACTTGATGTTTGGACTGTTCAGTTTCATGTTCTGTTTAGAATTTATTAGTGATATTTCTTGTTAGACTCAAATGCCTCTTGCTATAAAATCCTCGTGAGGCAGTGCTATTGGTTTAAAGTTTTATAACTCTCAAATTGATAAAAGAAAGCTTATCCATGTGATGTTAATCTTGGATTTTGAATGAACTGTGATTATAATCTATGCCAATCACGTTGGAGCCATTAAGTTTGAAATCGGGGTTTGTTCGTACAAAAGGTTAATCTATTTTTTGAAAATGGTATGTCAATGGTTATATAGAGCTGTGGTTAGACCTGTCATGCTATATGGGACGGAGTGTTGGCCGGTAAAGAAATTTCATGTTCACAGGATGATGGTTGCGGAGATGAGGATGCATAGGTGGATGTGCGGCCTCACCAGGTTAGATAAGATTAGGAACGAAGTTATTCGGGAGAAGGTAGGGGTGGCCCCAGTGGATGAGAAGATGCGAGAGGCGATGCTTTGGTGATTCGGGCATATGCGGAGGAGAAGCCTCGATGCCTCGGTGAGGAGTTGTGAGCGGCTAGCGGTGGTCGGTCTGAGGCGAGACAGAGGTAGGCCTAAGAGATAACGGGGAGAGGTAATTAGACAGGACATGGCCATGATGCGGATTTCCGAGGACATGACTCTTGATAGGAAAGTCTGGAGGTCTAGTATCAGGGTTGTAGGATATGGGCTTCTAGATTTTTCGTACTCCTTTCCCGGGGTGGGTGAGGCGTGGTAGGGCCGCCCATAGAGGATTAGTTTGTGTTATCTTATGGTAGTCAGTTCTGGTAGTTATTGTTTTAATATCATTGCATGCCTGCTTATTTATGGTACATATGTCTCCTATGTTTAGATAATTTTTATGCGATGTATGATGGAGTAACTAATGCAGTTTTTGTTTTTGTTTTTGTTTGCATTTTGTTTTCCTGCACCGAGGGTCGATTGGAAACAACCTCTCTGCCCTCTCGGGTAGAAATTATTTGCTATGTGAAAGTAGCTTGTTAATGTCACTGTTGGTTGGAGTAGATGTAATTTTCAAGGGAATGTATCTTTATCTTAACTCAAGTATAACAATATGAGTCATGAAAGATTGTTCACCTTTGTTCTCTTATGGGTCGTGGAAGTTGAGAAAATATGGCCCTCATGAACTTATTTAAAACTTGTAAAAATTGAGGTGTGCCACGCTGTTACGACCCAAACTAGAGGACCATGACTAGCACCCGACCATACTTGCCGAGCACCAACGTACATTTTATCTAACCTTCTTTATTTTCTTTTAGGGCCGACGAGAGCAATATAAATGGTAGACATGGATCATGAACAACCAACAATAAAATATGATGGCATGAACCTACATAACATGGGATGACCAGACAATCAAGAAACTATATACATATGGTACAAGCTACCACGCTAAAATGAAAGACTATACAACAAAAACCAGCCGACAAGGCATACCAAACTATACATGAGTCGACACTTGTCTATGAACCTCTAAAGGAACATAAGTGCTACAACATAGCCGGAACATGGCCCCGACATACCCATAATGTCTATAACAAAAATGCATACCAAGACCAAGGCAAGTCCGGAGAAGGGATCTCGCCAATCACCGCTGAACTGGACAACCTACTGTGATGGGGGAGCTGCACCTGCCTGTCTATCAGGACCTGCAGCACGACATGCAGCGTCCACAAACAAAAGGACGTCAGTACGAATAAAGTACTGAGTATGTAAGGCAGAGAACCATAAATACGAACAATAATATAAGCAGGGATAGAGAATATATAACCTGTAACATCTGAGTACCTCTGAGGGCTACCTGACATGAAATGCATGATACATATGTATAAATACATAATCTTTTAAAACATACGCCTTTGTGGGCATCATCATCATCACATCGTACCCGGCCGTAATAGGCTCGGTAAAAACGTACCCGACCATTATAAGGCTCGGTAGAATCATACTCGGCCACGTGGAGCTCGGTAAAACCCAACTGATCAGTGGTTGCACAATAGGTGCCGTACCCGGCCGACTATAGCGCGGCTCGGTAGAGTAAAATAGATACATATATATAATGCATGCTCGACTTATGGAAACACCTTGTAGAATTTTCGGAGTGACGTAAGGTCGGTATCCTATGTACACCTTATTAGGACTAACTCTTCACTATGAACCTTATAGGAATCAGGAAGTACCAACAAGATTGATAACATAAGAATAAGAGAAGCAACATCAACGTCAATCGTTCCATAAGAGGGGAAACAATGTAAGTACGACTAGCTTCTAAGAGTAGAGTATCTTTGGAAGCTCGTTCATTACATTATGTACAATCGGAGTCAAGCAAAAAAAGGAAAGGGATAGCCTCACATACCTTGTATATACTGCAACAACCTCAAGTTATGCAAACGTCACGACTCCTTAGTCTACAATAGGAGAAATGACACTATCATTAACGTTTAAGTGTTGCAAATATTATGTACCAACCACAACCTATATTGTGATGAAATGGACAACACCTCCCTATTTATATGAATTCCCACATGTGAAAACAATCATCAAACAGCACAAACAACATCAATGTTAATCATATTGAACATCCCAAAACAGTCCACCAACCGATAACATTACTACCAAGCCTTTCGATATATATATTTCACAAGTTCTAGCTTCAATGACTTAGCCGCAACATGGATAATCTTAAATACATACAGATTAAGAGGTTCATTACCTTAATACAGAAAGAACAACTTCAATTTGGCCTTTATTCTCCCCGAAATATCCCTCCAATTCTGCCACAACAACAAGGAAGCGAAGCTAGCAATCAATTAGTATTTTTTTCGGCACTAGAATCACTTTAGAAGGCTTGAAATCACCTAGGGTTGATATTAAGAACTCGAGGGAGTATTTACAGAACATAAACCCTTTAAAACAATCCCCCGCACGAGCTGTAACAACAGAAAAATGAGCAACAACAAGAAGAACAAGAGACTTACTAGCGTCACGTGATTCCCGACACTTGATTTGTGTTGTTTACCCTTTGTTTGGGTCTTGAACCTTGAGAGAACCTTGAGAGGGTATTCTTAAGGTTCTAAGGTCTGAATATAGTGAAAATAAATGACTTAAAACGGGTTGGAGGCGTCCTATATAGATCCAAAAGTCTTAAACCGCCTAAGTGGGCCCCATAGAGAGGTGTTTGGCGCAGTCTCGCGAAAATGCGAATATCTCTCTACTCCGAGATTGTATCGATAAACGGTTTAATGAGTTAGAAACTAGACTCATAGATATTAAATTTGGTGGTTAGATCACTCCAAAATTCTAAGTAAATTTGGAGAAAAGCTTAGTATCATTTGACCTAAAGTTTAAGTAAAACTATGAACCTAAGTTGCGACAACTTTTGTCGACTTTTGTTTCATAACTCGTTTGACTTCAAGACTTATGATACGGACATTATATGATTCAAATACCTTAAAACATGGCCTCCTGAGTATATTAATCATCTATATGTTTACCCAAAATTACGAGTTACAGCATCCTTGATTCGTTTAACTTCTAATACTTGTTAATCTCCCTTATGCACCCTTGTATCACTTACAAATCAATCGAATTAACTTCTTATTATCTCAATGATAATTCCTTCTTGGATTTGTGTTAACTAACATATGGTATGAACTAACGTGTGTGGATATGGGTTGTAACACCCTCCCCCCTTAGGAACATTCCTCCTCGAATGTAAGGGTTTATGGGGAGTCCAAATCATCGTGGATTCCAACGGAAATTTTTGGTCAATTTCCCCCTATAAAATGGTCATTAGCAAAATTTACAAGCAGTGAAGCTCAAAGTATGGCCTCACAAGGCTACACAAAGCATTATGGACATGGACATTATTTACATATCACCATTTTGTATTAAGGAAGAGTGTTCTCAAGTTATTACTTACCTCATAAAGCCGTTTCACCTTTACAATGTATCTTGCATTCCACCAACATCCTTGTTATAATCATTCTGGAATAGGTAAGGGTGTTTAGACTTCATCTCTTCTTCCGCTTCCCGTGTCATTTCTTTCATATTCTTGTTCCTCCACAATACTTTGACGGAAGCTACATCTTTTGTTCTCAGCTTACGGACTTGTCGATCTAATATAGCCACTGGCACTTCTTCATATGATAGATCCTCTGTAACTTGAACATCTTTGATAGGGACAACTCGAGAAGGGTCTTCAATACATTTTCTCAACATAGATACATGGAATACCGGGTGGAAAAATTCTAATTCGGATGGCAATTCTAACTCATAAGCAACTTGTCCAATTCGTTGAAGAATTTTATACGGACCGATATACCTTGGACTCGGCTTACCTTTCTTCCCAAAACGCATAACACCCTTCATTGGTGAGATCCTTAGGAAAACCCAATCACCAACCTCAAACTCTAGATCACGACGTCCGACATCGGAATAAGACTTTTGCCTGCTCTGTGCCGTCCTCAATCGTTCTTGTATCACTTTTACCTTCTCAATGGCTTGGTGAATCAAATCTGGCCCATATAATTCTGTTTCACCGACTTCGAACCATCCAACTAGTGATCTACATCTCCTCCCATATAGTGCCTCATATGGGGCCATTTTAATACTGGAATGGTAGCTATTATTGTAGGCAAATTCTATGAGTGGAAGATGGTCATCCCAATTTCCCTTAAAATCTTGAACACATGCTCGTAGCATATCTTCCAATGTTTGAATGGTACGTTCAGCCTGTCCATCAGTCTGCGGATGAAATGTAGTGCTGAGATTCACCCGTGTGCCTAAACCTTTCTGAAAAGACCTCCAAAACTTAGCCGTAAATTGAGCTCCTCGATCTGATATAATAGATACCGGCACACCATAAAGCCTAACAATCTCCTCGATATACAACTTCGCATAATCTTCAGCCGAGTAAGTTGTCTTAACTGGCAGAAAATGAGCACATTTTGTAAGTCGATCAACTATCACCCAGATAGAGTCAAACTTATGATAATATCGAGATAATCCAATAACGAAGTCCATATTAATCACCTCCCATTGCCAGGCCGGAATCTCCATATTCTGAAGCAATCCACCGAGTTTCTGATGTTCTATCTTTACTTGTTGACAATTGGGACACTGGGCTACAAATGTTGCAATAGACTTTTTCATGTTATCCCACCAATACTGCTCCTTGACATCATGATACATCTTTGTTGAGCCGGGATGGATGGAATATCGGGATTGATGAATTTCATTCATAATCTTTTCTCGCAACCCTGCTACATTCGGCACACATAATCGGCCCTGGTATCTCAGTGCCCCATCTCCTCCGATCTCAAAAGCCGTAATTTTACACTGCTGAATGTTCTCTCTCAATCGTAGTAAGATAGGATCTTCATATTGCCGTGCTTTTACCTCGGCTACCAAAGATGATTCTGATGTATTCTGTACAGTAACACTTCCGTCATCAGAGTCTAACAATCCGATTCTCATATTGGCTAGCTGATGAAGCTCTTTAGTCAACCCCCATCTACCTGCATCAATATGTACTAAGCTTCCCATTGACTTACGGTTGAGAGCATCTGCCACAACATTGGCTTTACCGGGATGATACAATATCTCGGCGTCGTAGTCTTTCAGATCAAGCCACCTACGCTGCCTCAAATTCAACTCTTTCTGCTTGAAGATGTATTGTAGACTCTTGTGATCTGTGTAGATGTCAACATGGACGCCGTATAAGTAGTGCCGCCATATCTTCAAAGCATATATTACTGCAGCCAATTCCAAATCGTGGGTTGGATAATTCTTTTCATGCTTCTTCAATTGTCTTGGTGCATATGAAATCACCTTCCCATGCTGCATCAACACGCACCCCAAACCTATACCTGAGGCATCACAATATACCACATATCCTTCTGTTCCTTTAGGGAGAGTGAGCACCGGTGCGGATGTCAATCGATCCTTCAGCTCCTGAAAACTACGTTCACAAGTGTTAGACCACTGGAACTTGGTAGCTTTTTGTGTTAACTTAGTTAATGGTGCTGATATAGAGGAAAACCCTTCTACAAACCGCCTATAATATCCTGCTAGCCCCAGGAAGCTACGGACTTTTGATGGTGTTGTAGGTCTCGGCCAATTCTTTACTGCATCAATCTTTTGAGTGTCGACAATAATACCCTCGTCAGATATTACATGGCCAAGGAATGCTACTGAGTTCAGCCAGAATTCACATTTGGCGAGCTTAGCATATAATTTACGATCCTGAAGCATCTGTAATACTATCCGCAACTGGCCCGCATGTTCCTCCTCCGAACAAGAATACACCAGAATTTCATCAATGAATACAATCACGAACACATCAAGATAGGGCGTGAATACAGTATTCATGAGATCCATAAAAGCTGCTGGGACATTTGTTAGCCCGAACGACATCACCAAGAACTCAAAGTGCCCATATCTTGTCCGAAAGGTCATCTTTGGAATATCCTTCTCCTTAACCCTCACCTGATGATACCCTGAACGTAAGTCAATCTTGGAGAAATACTTGGCACCCTGTAGTTGGTCAAACAGGTCGTCAATTCTTGGAAGTGGATACTTGTTCTTTATAGTAAACTTATTCAACTGCCGATAGTCGATACACATCCGTAATGACCCATCTTTCTTCCGCACGAATAGGACTGGCGCACCCCAAGGTGAAGTGCTAGGCCTAATGAAGCCCTTATCCAACAAGTCCTTTAACTGCGCCTTCAACTCTCGCAGCTCTGCCGGGGCCATTCTATATGGAGGGATAGAGATCGGTTGAGTGTCAGGCAACACATCAATGCTAAACTCAATCTCCCTTTCTGGAGGAAGGCCTGGGAGTTCATTTGGGAAAACATCCGGAAATTCATTGACCACGGGGATAGATTGTAGAGTAGGCAGCTTCGCCTCTGCATCCCTAATGCGAACAAGACGATAAATGTAACCTTTTGAGATCATTTTCCTTGCCTTAAGATAGGAAATAAACCTACCTTTCGATGTAGCAATGTTCCCCTTCCATTCAATGACGGGTTCACCAGGAAATTGAAACCTAACCATCTTCATACGACAGTCAACATTTGCATAGCATGAGGCCAACTAGTCCATTCCCAATATCACATCAAAATCAACCATTTCTAACTCAAATAAATTTGCCGAGGTTTGACGACTACAAATCATCACAGTGCAACATCTATATACCCCTCTAGCAATCACAGAATCTCCTATTAGAGCAGATACCGCAAGGGGTTTACTTATCAATTCAGGTTCAATGCCAAACTTATTAGCCACAAAGGGTGTAGCATATGATAATGTAGATCCCGGATCAATCAATGCATATACATCATAAAAAAACACAGACAATATACCTGTAACAACATCTGGAGACGACTCGAGATCTTGTCGACCTACTAGAGCATAGGTTCGATTTTGAGCACCACTCGAACTCAGCTCTGCACCTCTACCTCTACCACGACCTGTCGACTGCTGAAAACCCCGTGCTGGAGGTCGAACTGACGAGGAAGAACCAGACACCGATCTAGTCGGCTGAGCCATACCATCACCTCCCCTGTTAGGACAATCCCGCATTATATGGCCAGGCTGTCTACAAGAATAACACGCATCAGAACCTCGACGGCACAGTCCAAAGTGGGCCTTGCCGCTCTGATCACAACGTGGTGTTGGGGGTTTCGTCCGACTAGTATCCCTGTGATGTTGCGATCCAGATGCCTGCAAACTCTGACCTGGACTAGAATAGGATCGATCATATCGAGGCCTCTGAAACTGTGGAGGAGCACTAGCTACAAATGGCGCTGAAATCCTCGAAGACTAGGGCCTGGCGCTGCCTCTAAAGTCATCAGAATACCTTGCAAATCTCGCCCTCTTATGCTGGCCCCTATCCTGCTCCCTATTTGCCCTCTGCTAGCGCTTACGATCCTCTAGGATCTGGGCATAAGCTTGAATACGGGAAATATCCATGCCTTCTACCAAGGAGGCTGTCATACACTCATTTATCAGATGAGGTCCCAACCCGTTCACGAACAAATGCACTCTATCACTCATCTCGGCCACCATATGGGGAGCATACCTTGCTAAAGAATCAAACTGCATACTATACTCTCGCACACTCGATTACCTTGTCTAAGGTTCAAGAACTTATGAGCTCTAGCTCGTCGTATCTCAACTGGCAAATAGTGACGAAGAAAGGTCTCAGAAAAATCCTTCCACACAGCTGGAGGAGCGTTCGGACCCCTGGATCTCTCCCAACTATCATACCAGAGAACCGCTAAATCCCGTAGCCGATAAAAAACCAACTCTACTGCCTCTGTATCACTAACATGCATAACCCGTAGTGTACGATGAACCTGGTCAATAAAAGTCTGCGGATCCTCCTTGGGGTCTAATTCAGTATACACTGGAGGGTCTAAATTAATAAATCACGAACTCTCGTACTAACTGGTTTATCAGAAGCACCTGTGTTCTGCCTCTGAGCCGGAGCAGCTACCAAGCTAGTCAATAACTGCAAAGCACTCCACATATCCTGGTCTGTAGTGCCAGACGGAGGAGCTGGAGGTGCTGGGTGCCTCCTAATATCCTCTGGAGGAGACAGAGTAGATGAGGTATGAGACGACATCTCACTCTAAGCCTCACTTTGGCCTGCTCTTGCTTGGGACACCTGACTGGTACCCTCTCCCGCAGCTGTATCAAGCCGTCTACTAATTGTTTGTTTCCTAGTCAATGGCATCGTTGAAAGAAAACAACGTGAATAATAGAGACGAACACTTACGACTCAACTCTATGCACGATCTAGATTCAGGAATAAGGTAACAACCCTAGATGTCATGTAGCCTCCTGATTATAAATGTGGCGCGCTACACATCCATAATCAAGACTCTACTAGACATTACTCATAGACAATCCCTAGGACAGACTTGCTCTGATACCAAGTTTGTTACGACCCAAACTGGAGGACCATGACTACACCCGACCATACTTGCCGAGCACCAACGTACATTTTATCTAACCTTCTTTATTATCTTTTAGGGCTGACGAGAGCAATATAAATGGTAGACATGGATCATGGACAACCAACAATAAAATATGATGGCATGAACCTACATAACATGGGATGACTAGACAATTAAGAAACTATATACATATGGTACAAGCTACCACGCTAAAATGAAAGACTATACAACAAAAATCAGCCGACAAAGCATACCAAACTATACATGAGTCGACACTTGTCTATGAGCCTCTAAAAGAACATAAGTGCTGCAATATAGGCGGAATAGGGCCCGACATACCCATAATGTCTATAACAAAAATGCATACCAAGACCAAGGCAAGTCCGAGAAGGGATTTCGCCAATCACCGCCGAACTGGACAACCTACTGTGATGGTGGAGCTGCACCTGCTTGTCTATCAGGACCTGCAGCACGACATGCAGCGTCCACAAACAAAAGGACGTCAGTACGAATAAAGTACTGAGTATGTAAGGCAGAGAATCATAAATACGAACAATAATGAAAGTAGGGATAGAGAATATACAACCTGTAACATTTGAGTACCTCTGAGGGCTACTGACATGAAATGCATGATACATATGTATAAATACATAAACTTTTAAAACATACACCTTTGTGGGCATCATCATCATCATATCGTACCCGATCGTAATAGGCTCGGTAAAAATGTACCCGGCCATTATAAGGCTCAGTAGAATCGTACCCGGCCACGTGGAGCTCGGTAAAACCCAACTGATTAGTGGTTGCACAATAGGTGCCATACCCGACCGACTATAGCGCGGCTCGGTAGAGTAAAATAGATACATATATATAATGCATGCTCGACTCATGGAAACACCTTGTAGACCTTTCGGAGTGATGTAAGGTCGGTATCCTATGTCCACCTTATTAGGACTAACTCTTCACTATGAACCTTATAAGAATCAGGAAGTACCAACAAGATTGATAACATAAGAATAAGATAAGCAACATCAACATCAATCGTTCCATACGAGGGGAAACAATGTAAGTACTACTAGCTTCTAAGAGTAGAGTATCTTTGGAAGCTCGTTCATTACATTATGTACAATCAGAGTCGTGCAAAAGAAGGAAAGAGATAGCCTCACATACCTTGTATATACTACCCCAACCTCAAGTTATGCAAACGTCATGACTCCTTAGTCTACAATAGGAGAAATGACATTATCGTTAATGTTTAAGCGTCGCAACTATTATGTACCAACCACAACCTATTTTGTGATGAAACGGACAACACCTCCCTATTTATATGAATTCCCACATGTGAAAACAATCATCAAACAGACCAAACAACATCAATGTTAATCATATTGAACATCCCAAAACAGTCCACCAACCGATAACATTACTACCAAGCCTTTCGATATATATATTTCACAAGTTCTAGCTTCAATGACTTAGCCGCAACATGGATAATCTTAAATACATACAGATTAAGAGGTTCATTACCTTAATACAGAAAGAATAACTCCAATTTGACCTTTATTCTCCATGAAATATCCCTCCAATTATGCCACAACAACAAGGAAGCGAAGCTAGCAATCAATTAGTATTGTTTTCGGCACTAGAATCACTTTAGAAGGCTTGAAATCACCTAGGGTTGATATTAAGAACTCAAGGGAGTATTTACAAAACATAAACCCTTTAAAACAATCCCCCACACGAGCTGTAACAACACAAAAATGAGCAACAACAAGAAGAACAAGAGACTTACTAGCGCCACGTGATTCCCGACACTTGATCTGTGTTGTTTGCCCTTTGTTTGGGTCTTGAACCTTGAGAGAACCTTGAGAGGGTGTTCTTAGGTTTCTAAGGCCTGAATATAGTGAAAATAAATGACTTAAAACGGGTTGGAGGCGTCCTATATAGATCCAAAAGTCTTAAACCGCCTAAGTGGGCCCCATAGAGAGGTGCTTGGTGCAGTCTCGCGAAAATGCGAATGTCTCTCTACTCCGAGATTGTATCGACGAACGGTTTAATGCGTTAGAAACTAGACTCATAGATCTTCAATTTGCTTATATTACTCCAAAAAATTCTTAGTAAATTTGGAGAAAAGCTTAGTAACATTTGACCTAAAGTTTAAGTAAAACTATGAACCTAAGTTGCGACAACTTTTGTCGACTTTTGTTTTATAACTCGTTTGATTTCAAGACTTATGATACGGATATTATATGATTCAAATACTTTAAAACATGGCCTCCTTAGTATATTAAGCATTTATTGGTTTACCCAAAAGTACGAGTTACAACATCCTTGATTCGTTTAACTTCTAATACTTGTTAATCACCCTTATGCACCCTTGTATCACTTAAGATCAATCGGATTAATTTCTTATCATCTCAAGGATAATTTCTTCTTGGATTTGTGTTAACTAACATATGGTATGATTTAACGTGTGTGGATATGGGTTGTAACACACGCTAAATCAAATACAAATTGCGGGACCCTTATTAATTATTTAATAATAATAAAATACTTAGAGATTCGGGACGGACCGTTTAGAAAATTTCACGGCCTTCCCAAAAGATAATAAACATTAGTCTCTTTAGACGCGATTGTAATAAAATTACATTCCTAAATTCGGGTGTGCATTTCATGCAACCTAAATTCAAATCTAACAACGTTGAATAAAAATGTGTATCCGTGTGCATTTCATGTGACGTGATTCGAAAACATGTTTTTAAACGACGTTCACTTTCGTAAAAAATGATTTAAAAGTGGTAAATGATTATAAAATTGCATTATAGGTTGGAGCATGTATAAAAATTAAATTTTAGCCATTTATAATTGTCACGCCCCAAATCGAGGGACATGACAGGCGCGTGACCGGGTAGCCCCAGTCAAGCGGACCTGGGTGCCTTTCATTCCCACGCGTTACCCATGTGCTGATTGTTTCTCATTAACCAAATATCTTACTAATCATAAATGATTTCACAATAAACAAACAAAACCATACTAGTGATTCCTTAACTAGTTTACAGTTTTTACAACGCCCGACATAACATAATATATACATGAGACTGGAATCCCACAGTTTACATGTCTACAGAGCCTCTAGGATACAAAAGGGAATACAATACTTGATGGTAACAAGGTTCCGGCTATACCTTACAAAACCAAAATAAAGTCTAAACAAAAGTGGCGTGAACCACACAGGGCCCCGAGGAAGAAAGGGGCTCACCAAAACGGGCAGTGGAAAGTGAAAGATACTACTGTTGATGAGCTGAAGTGCTTGCTACTGATCCACCTACAAACATAACGCGAATGTAGCATCCCCGGCAAAAGGGACGTCAGTACACTTGAATTGTACTGGTATGTATGGTCAAACTTTGTCCCAAGTAAACTCAAGCCGTTAAACAAGAATTACGATGACTGACAACCAATAAATTACATCAAGGATCAATTAAGCCAGCTAACCATGTTTTCCACCTTTTACTCATTTCATACAAGTCTCAATTGTGATTGGTGTCCTGAACAAGTATCTCTATTGTGATTGGTGACCAAGTCCGCCGAACATCAGAGGATCCTCATGAAAACCTTGAACAAGGCATATGTGCCCAGTGGAACATCAGTTGAACAACTTGAAAGAATGGTGGAAAGATTTTTCTCTGTCAATCAACTTTCTTTCAGCAAGAATGATTTGCCGCCAGAGGGAGCTGCTCACAATAAAGCCCTTAAACTTAACTGTCAAATGTGAGAGTTACTATGTTAAGCAAGTCATGGTGGATGGAGGCTCAGGGGTCAATATTTGCCCATTCTCCACATTGCAAAGAATGGAGATTGGAACAGGGAGGATTCGTCCCAATAATGTCTGCGTGAGAGCTATTGATAGCATTAAGAGAGACATCATCGGTGAAATTGATTTAATATTGACTATTGGCCCAGTGGATTTCGAGGTCACTTTCCAAGTACTGGACATGGATATGTCATACAATTTTCTTCTGGGATGGCCTTGGATTCACGCTGCAGGAGCTGTGCCCTCTACCCTTCATCAGATGGTAAAATTTGAATATGAAGATCAGGAGATTGTGGTCTATGGGGAAGATGAGCAGTCTATCTATCGTGACCCGTCTATTTCGTGCTTAGAGGCGAGAGAAAGAAGTGAGCACATCGTCTATCAAGCCTTTGAAGTTGTGGTAACTGATCAATATGAGGAAGGAAATCCGTGCCCCCAGCCTTTCCTGTCTAATGCTTCAATCATTGTGGCCAAAGAAATGATCAGACATGGTTTCAAGCCAAGAAAATGACTGGGGGGGAAGCTGGAATAGCCGAGCCAGTAACACTACCCACTGCAGAAAAGTATTCGGGGTAGGTTTCCACCCTACCTAGAGGATGAAACATGGGCTGAGGAAAGGAAGAAAGAAGGGTGGGTTCTGTCATAGCCAGTGCCACATTTGTATGAGACCTTTGTCAAGCCCAAGTATGTTGAAGAAGAAGATGATGAAGCTTTCACGACAGAGGAAATAGAAGATATCTGTGGAGCCATGAGGAAAATGCTTTGTAAGACCCACATGGTCGAGCCAGGGGAAGGGACTGGCACCACTGAGGTGTTCTACATGGGATCAGATGCCAAACTCCAAAATTGGAAGGCTACTCCATTCCCGATCATACGGGAGTCCTGGTAGATTAGCCTTGTCACCTTTTCTGCATCTCGAGTTATTTCAGGGTGTAACTCGAATGTTTTCTTTTAGTCTATTGTCTTTTAAATTCATGTAAACCCTGTTATCTTCCCAAATTCCAAGAAACGAAATCAATATTTCATCGTCCATTTTCTTTTTAGTTTTTTTTTATTTATTTTTATTTTTCCCTTTTCCTTTTTTCTTTTCAGTTATACTAAGGTGGCTTTAAATAACATGACATACCCGCGAACTTCATGCACAGACTCAAACACGCTGTATAATTGTGAAATAATGAATCAACAACCAGAAAACGATGAAGAAGAGGCTTTTAGGGAAATAAACCAAGAATTAGAACAATTTGAGAACAAACCTAAGCCAAATATGAATGACACCGAACCAGTTCATTTGGGAATCGCTGAAGAAATAAGAGAAACCAAAATAAGCATTCACACAGATGAGAAAACTTGCGATGCAATAATCCAGCTCTTGTTTGAATTTAAAGATGTGTTTGCTTGGTCATATGATGACATGCAGGACTGAGTGTGGATTTAGTGGTGCATAAATTACCAATTTACCCCGACTGTCCTCCAGTGCAACAAAAGCAAAGAAAGTTCAAAACCGATATCACTGATAAGATCAAAGGAAGAAATCACAAAACAGCTGAAAACAGGGGTAGTTCGGGTGGTCCGATATACTACATGGATAGCCAATGTGGTTCCTGTGCCAAAGAAAGATGGGAAGACCCGGGAAAGTCCAAAAGACAATTTCCCTTTGCCTAACATCCACATCCTCGTTGATAACTACGTGAAACATGAAATACAGTCCTTTGTGGATTATTACACAGGATATCATCAACTGTTGATGAATGAATAAGACGCTGAGAGGACAGCTTTCACTACACCGTAGGGTACCTACTATTATCGAGTCATGCCATTTGTGTTGAAAAATGCCGGGGCAACATACATGAGGGCTATGATCGCCATCTTTCATGACATAATACATCAAGAGATAGAGGTGTACATAGATGATGTAATTATCAAGTCTCAAACTGAGAATGATCATGTACGAGACCTAAGTTCTTTGAACGGTTGTGTAAGTATAATTTGAAGCTGACTTCGGCCTGTGCCTTCGGAGTTCCATCGGGCAAGCTCTTAGGTTTTATTGTTAGCAGGAGAGGTATCGAGTTAGATTCAACCAAGATAAAAGCTATACGAGATCTACCTCGTCCAAGCACTAAGAAGGACATGATTAGCTTATTGGGTAGGTTAAACTATATCAGTCGGTTCATTGCTCAATTAACTACCACATGCGAGCCCATATTCTAACTGTTGAAGATAGATGCAACGATCAAATGGACAGCTGAGTGTCTTGAGGCCTTCGATAAGATCAAGGAATATCTGTCAAATCCTCCAGTATTGGTCCCACCTGAATCAGGACGACCTCTCTTCTTGTATCTGACGGTGCTAGAAAACTCTTTCGGTTGCATTCTGGGGCAACGTGATGTAACTGGCAAGAAAGAGCAGGCAATTTACTATCTGAGTAAGAAGTTCACCCGCTATGAGGCCAAATATACTTTGTTGGAGAGAATTTACTGTGCACAAACATGGGTTGCTCAGAAGTTGAGGCACTATCTGCAAGACCATACTACCTATCTCATAACCAGGCTGGATCCTTTGAAATACATATTCCAGAAGACGATGCCGACTGGGAGACTAGCAAAATGGTAAACTCTGCTCACTGAATTTGACATAGTATATATCACTCGCACGATAATGAAAGCCCAGGCATTGGCAGATCATTTGGCGGAAAACCCGATTGACGATGGATAACAACCACTGAGCACATACTTCCTAGATGAAGAAGTTAATTCAGTAAAAGTCATCATTGAAGACACTTGTGCTTGGAAAATGTTTGTTGATGGAGCAGTAAATGAAAGAGGTGTAGGCATTGGGGCAATCTTGATATCACCCAATGGTCAGCATTATCCAGCTACACCTAGGCTCCGATTTTTCTGCACAAACAATACAACTAGATATGAAGCCTACATCATGGGCATGAATATGGCCATTGACCAAGAGGTCGAAGATTTATTGATCATGGGAGATTCTGACTTGATTATTCGGCAAACACGTGGAGAGTGGGAGACTCGAGATGTAAAGCTCATTCCATATTGACAATATGTGGATGATCTTACCAAACGTTTCATGTCAATAGAATTCAGGTACATTCCTCGATGTCACAATGAACTAGCTCATGTACTCGCCACTTTAGTATCAATGTTACCTTACCCAGGCAATGCCCATATTGATCCCCTAGAAATTCAAATCAAAGAAATTCATGGTTATTGTAATGCGATCGAGGTGGAATCTAGTACTCAACCATGGTATCATGATATCAAGAGATTTCTGAAAACACAAGAGTACTCTGAGCAAGCCACATGAGATCAAAAAAGAACCATTAGAAGACATGCGAGTGGTTTCTTCTTAAGTGGTGATGTTTTGTATAAAAGGACCCCGACCTCAATTTGTTAAGATGTGTTGATAATGAGGAAGCTGGAAGAATCATGCATGAAGTGCACGCAGGAGTGTGCAGACCTCATATGAATGGATATGTTTTAGCAAAGAAAATTCTACGAGCGGGATATTATTGGATAAATATGGAAAATAACTGCTTCAGTTTTGTTCGGAAATGCCATCAATGCCAGGTGCACGGTGATTCGATTCATGCACTGCCAACAGAGCTTCACCCGATGTTAGCACCTTGGCCATTCGTTGCTTGGGGTATAGATGCCATTGGGCCGATCAAGCCAAAAGCTTCTAATGGGCATAGTTTGATATTGGTTGCAATTGATTACACAAAATGGGTTGAGGCCATCACTCTCAAGTCGGTCACCAAGAAAGCTGTAGTGGACTTTATGCATTCAACCTCATTTGCCACTTCGGTATCTCTGCTACTATCATTACCAACAATGCTGCAAACTTGAATAGTCGTCTGATAGATGAAGTATGTGAACAATTCAAGATAACACACAAAAAGTCTACTCCTTATCGGCCAAAAACCAATGGTGTTGTTGAAGCAGCAAACAAAAACATCAAGAAGATTTTGAGAAAAATGATTCAAAGCTCTAGTCCGTTGCGTGAAAAGTTTCCTTTTGCATTACTCGGGTATCGAACCACAATGCGTACATCAATCGGAGCAACCCCATATTTGTTGGTCTACGGAACTGAAGCAGTCATACCAGCAGAAGTAGAAATCCCTCTGCTTCATACAATCGTGGAAGCAGAGATTGAGGACAATGAATTAGTTAAAGCCCAGTTGGAGCAGTTGTCCTTAATTGACGAAAAGAGAACGACCGCAAATTGCCAAGGGCAGTTGTACCAACAAAGAATGGCCAGCGCCTATAACAAGAAAGTACGTCCCAGGAATTTTGAAGTGGGACAGATCATGCTCAGACGCATCTCCCTCATCACCAGGAAGTAAAGGGAAAGTTTGCTCCTAATTGGAAGGGTCCATACATTATCCGAAAAATATTACCGAGAGAAGCACTGTATATGGGAGACGTCAAAGTAAATGATCTTGAAACAACAGTTAATGTAGATGCGGTGAAATGGTACTATGTCTAGACCTCCTAGGATGGTGACTTTTGTGTAATTGAAATGCCGAAGGCTTTTCTTCCTGCTATCTCAAACAATATCAATCACTTGTAAACCCCTTGAGCCGGTTACGCTTATTTGGCTACCCTCTTTAGAACCCGAAAGTAAAAAAAAAGAAAAGAAAAGAAAAATAAAACAAAACAAAACAAAAACAAAAACAAAAATAAAAATTGTTTGCCTGAACAAAGTTTGACTTGATCCCGAAAGTGTACGTAGGTAGCCTCTCTCCGATGTTCAGTCACACCAAAACAAAAATCTCAATTTCCCCAAAATTGAAACTGGGGAAGATGATATGGCGGTTCAGTTTGAATCCGCCGAAATGCTTCTAAAGTTGTAGTTCCGCCCAAAATCTTTTTTTCTCAAAGACCTTATTCAAGTCCTTTTGATCAATTGGCAAAGGCAGGGAAGTGAAAAATGTCATTGATGGAATCTGATACAATTTAAATTGAGATAAATAAAATGAGAGAGTCTTATCGATGAAAACCTTCGGGCACCATAAGACGACGGCGAGTAGAGAAATTAAAAATGAGAGTGTCTGCTTAGTGAAAACTCGTAAAGGGCACTATCGAGAGACGATGAGAAGAGAAATGAGAGAGGTCGATTGGCAAAAACCCACAAAGTGCGTTGTCGACCGAAAAGAAGGCATCTCATCTCTGAAAAAGTCCTGACAAGGTTCCCTGGTTTTGAAATACGGATCAAAGGGTTCTTGTGAAGTTGGAAAGTTTGTGTGGGTCGGGCGTCCAGTCCAAGAAGAATGTCATGTTCATTTGAAGCCAACATGCACACCGGATAAGACTTTCTTTTCCTCGAAAGCGACGCTTCTCTTTAAACTCATTTGATTACCTTTTGTATATTTATTCTTTGAATCCCTTTCGATTTAACTCTGATTTCGGAACTACTACAAAGAAAAGGTGGAAGGACTAGTTTCACAGGGCTCCGCTTGGTCAAAGTCGAAGAAAATGCCCAGCCTCAGCGAGTGCGTCAGGCCAATCCCAACTGGAACATAGTGGTGGATGGTTTCAAAGTAAAGACATTTGTAAAGAAAGAAAGTCAAAAGCAAAAGTCCTAAGGGAAGAATCAAGTGAAAAGGCCAGAGCCCACAGGGGCGAGCCATAATAAAGTTTTGAGATTTGAACCCGGTTGGTTTGAAAAGAGATTCACCCCAAGGCCAAAAAGTAGTAAGTTCTCAATGGAAAGGGGGCCGGGATCAAGCAATTGGGATGATCAAGGACACAAAACCAACCACCATTTCAAACTAAGAAATTTTTCTTTGTTGAAAATAGCTTCTATTCAAAGCAACATGCAAGAAGCATGTTCAACTCAAAAGAAATGAAAGGCGCAAGCACTGAAATAGCTTTGCAGCCGGAAAGTGACCAAAAGGATTTTTCCCTAAAAACCCTCTCATGCATTTTTTTCTTAGTAAAAAGGAAATAAATAGAAGAATAAAAGGAGAAAGAACATGAAAATGAAAATCCCAAAAGAAAAACAAATCTGGTAGCTAAAGATCCCCATTCCTTGAAATATCCCGACCAAAAAATCGAGGATCTCCCGACCAAAAAACCATGAAGCTTTTTCTTTCCAAATCCCGGCCAAAAAGTTGAGGATCTCCTGGCCAAAATATCGTGGAGCTTTTTCTTTCCAAACCCCAGCCAAAAAACCGAGGATCTCCTAGCCAAAAAATCGTGGAGCTTTTTCTATCAAACCCAGCCAAAAACCGAGGATCTCCCGACCAAAATATCGTGGAGTTTTTGCTTTCCAAATCCAGGCCAAAAAATTGAGGATCTTCCGGCCAAAAAACCAAAGAGCTTTTTCATTTCCAATCCTGGCCAAAAAACCGAGGATCTCCCGCCCAAAAAACCATGGAGCCTTTTTCTTCAAATCCCGGCAAAAAAACCGAGGATCTCCCGACCAAAAAATTGTGGAGCTTTTTCTTTCCAAATTCCGGCCAAAAAATCGAGGTTCTCCCGACCGAAAAACCGTTGGTGTTTTTTCTTTCAAATCTCAGCCAAAAAACCGAGGATCTCCCGGCCAAAAAACTTGTGGAGCTTTTTCTTTCAGAATCCCGGCCAAAAAACTGAGGATCTCCCGGCCAAAATATCGTTGGAGCTTATTCTTTCAACTTCCAGTCAAAAAACTGAGGATCTCCTAGCCAGAAAATCGTGGAGCTTTTTCTTTCCAATCCCAGCCAAAAAATTGGGGATCTCTCAGCCAAAAAACCGTGGAGCTTTTTGTTTCGAATCTCGGCCAAAAAACTGTGGAGTTTTTTCTTTCCAAATCCCAGCCAAAAAATCGAGGATCTCCTTGCTAAAAAACCGTTGGAGCTTTTTCTTTCAAATCCCGATCAAAAAATCGAGGATCTCCCAGCCAAAAAATCGTGGAGCTTTTTCTTTCCAAATCTCGGCAAAAAATTGAGGATCTCATGGCCAAAAAACCATTGGAGCTTTTTTCATATCCCGCCCAAAAAATCAAGGATCTCCTGGCCAAAAAAATCGTGGACCTTTTTCATTCCAAATTCTGGCCAAAAAATCGAGGATCTCCCTGGCGTAACCCAAGGAGCTTTCCCATTTTCTAGCATAACCAGGTCATCGTTTAGCGTAACCTAGAGAAATACAATCCTGATTTAACTACTTAGATATGCGTCACAACTAACTCAAGAAATTTTCCTAGTGAAAACTGGGGCAGAAAATTTTGTTCGTTTGTTTGTTTTGATATCTTAAGTAGGTCAACCTCGAGACATAAGGTGTGAAATGACCAATGGAATAAATCTCAATCCAGAATCAAGAAAAGAAGAAAAGAACAAAAAAAGAAATGAACTCAAATGTGAAGCAAGCGAGGTTGTAGAGTGTTCAAAATCTGATCAAAGTCACAAGCTCCACTGATTCTGTTTTGACCCAATGCTGCATGAAGAAGTAAATACCTATCACTTGCGAGCAACAAGATTCAGATCGAAGTCCACAACGAAATCAGCTAAGACTCAAGACAAGTTTCAAGAGAATTATTAATAAGAATTTTGTAACTCATAGTTGTTAGGCATAGCTAGCTTAGCTTTGATTTTCCTTTTGGTGTAATAAGGAGGTCACAAGCAGTAGCAGCAGCAACAACATTGAAAATTACAGCTCCCGGTAGTCCCAACTACCAAACTCTCCAGAACTACACTGACCTAATTCCTTTATAGCCAAGGATATGGAGGCAACCTCTAAAGCAATGTTTGGTTAGGCTCTTTTAAAAAAAAAAGCTTCTCATCGAGTTTCAAACGGGCAAAAATCCCTCATATTGCTTACTTTATCTTTGCCCGAAAACTGTTCATGTTTCCGAGCAAAGAGGGGCAGCTGTAAGCATATGATTTTTGCCCTACTTGAAGATAACTCCTAAAAATATACCAAAATATTTTTATTAATTTTTAGGAATATTTTTTTATTTAGTTGCATTTCATGCATTTTTAATATTTTAAAATCATAAAAAAACCAAGGAAAAATTGTCATGTTTTAATTTCATTTCATCTTAGGTTTAATTTGAATTTAGGAATTTAATTTCATAAGTTAATTTCATTATCAATAAAAATTACAAAAATATACACTAGCTTTAATCATTTAGTTTAATTAATTAGGTCTTTTTGCAAAAATAAATTCAATTATAATTAATGTGGCCATTTTTGAAAGGTCCAATAAACAAGGGTTAGTCTTGCCTTAAATTCCAAATTGGGCTAGCTTCACCATGACTTAAATATCTACCCAGCCCATGACCCGAACCGACCCGCCAGCCCAAATCCCCCTACTTAATACCCTTTTCCCTTGGACATGAAAAAGAAGAGATGATACTCCCTCTCTAAAAATACAGAGCAACGACGCATGGAGCTCCCCTTCTTCTCCATTTGAACTTCTTCTTCCCCGCGCCTCAAAAATCAGGGTCGATTCCCTCTTCCTCTCACGCATCGACATAGAAACATCACCCCAAAAAAAATCTCAACAAAAACCACAGACGCAGCCTATTCCCTCCTCCCTCTCTCAATTTCTGATATAAGCCGAACAGATGGCTTCTTGGGTTGACAAATTTTGGTTTGCGAGCTGCTCAGTTGTTTGCTTTTACCTCTTCCATGTAGACTTTTGATTTTTTCTTTTATGGAATTCGAGAAAAATGGAAATCCAGATCTAACAAAAAAAATATTCAAAGGGGTTTAAACTGAAACACAAGATGGCTCTGGAAGGTTTCTGTTCGATTTTTGCTGGGATTTGGTATTGATTCGCTGGTTTTGCTGAAGATATTCTGTTGCTATTGTTCTCTGTTCGGCTTCTGAATTTCATTTTCTATTTCGTGACTTCGGCTTGATCATTTAGTGATGTCTTTTATCGCTTCTAGGTATGTGAATATTCACTTGTTCTCTTTTGTTGAGCTTATGAATAAAATTATGGTTGCTTGTACTGCAATTATTTATAATTTTATAAATCTAGTACTTTAGCCATAAAAATTCTTTAGAATACTGTCTTTGTTAATCTGCAATATTATTTGCTTTATTTTAGTTAATTGCTGGATAAATATATTGCAAGGGGAATAAATATTCATGGAAGTAGGTATCATTGCGGTTGAAATAAGAACCGGCGTGTATATTTTTGGAGCATAGTTGATCCGTTTAATTTAGCAAATCTATTTGAATCTGACTGCCAGTTAGTGAAGTTGAAATTATTAATTCTGAATGAAATATGGAGTTCATTGCTTGGTTAGTGGTTTGCTTGATGTTTGTACTGTTCAGTTTCATGTTCTGTTTAGAATTTATTAGTGATATTTCTTGTTAGCCTCAAATGCCCCTTGCTATAAAATCCTCGTGAGGCAGTGCTATTGGTTTAAAGTTTTCTACTCTCCAATTGATAAAAGAAAGCTAATCCATGTAATGTTAATCTTGGGTTTTGAATGAACTATGATTATACATGAAATATTCTGATTATCTATGCCAATCATGTTGGAGCCATTAAGTTTGAAATCGGGGATTGTACGTACAAAAGGTTAATCTATTTTGTGAAAATGGTATGTTAGTGGTTAGAAATTGTTTGCTATGTGAAAGTAGCGTGTTAATGTCACTGTTGGTTGGAGTGGATGGAATTTTCAAGGGAATATATCTTTATCTTAACTCAAGTATAAAAATATGAGTCATGAAGGATTATTCACCTTTGTTCTCTTATGGGTCGTGGAAGTTGAGCAAATATGGCCCTCATGATCTTACTTAAAACTTGTAAAAATTGAGGTGCGCCACGCTAAATCAAATACAAATTGCGGGGCCCTTATTAATTATTTAATAATTAAAAAATACTTAGATATTCGGGACGGACCGTTTAGCAAATTTCACGGCCTTCCAAAGGATAATAAATGCTAGTCTCTTTAGACGCGATTTTAATAAAATTACATTCCTAAATTCGGGTGTGCATTTCATGCAACCCAAATCCAAATCCGAAAATATTGAATAAAAATGTATCGAGGATCCGGGTGCATTTTATGTGACGTGATCCGAAAACATGTTTTGAAACGACGTTCACTTTCGTAAAAATGATTTAAAAGAGGTAAATAATTATAAAATTGCATTATAGGTTGGAGCATGTATAAAAATTAAATTTTAGCCATTTATAATAATTTAAGCGACGGTGCTAGAACCACGAGATCCGAGGGTGCCTGTAATGATTCGGCCGGTCATTTTTGGAACTTACGCCCCGATCCCCCATTAACTGCTTTCTGAAGTCCATTTATGCTATTTTGGTTTGCCGAGATGTTTCGTTTGAGTGTTTTGGGACACTTAGTCCCTAAATGAGAGCTTAATAGATGAAAAATGGTCCGTATTTGGAACAATGCTAAGATGACCCCATAATGGAAATCCAATGGTTGCGTTAGCTCCGTTAGATGATTTCGAGGTTAGGAACATGTTTGGAATGTATTTTGGAGGTCCGTAGCTCATTTAGGCTTGAAATATCGAAGTTTGAAAATTTTAAAATTTCGGTCCGATAGTGAATTTTTGATCCGAGGGCCGGGTTGGGATTCTGGACGTTTCTGTAGCTTCGTTTTGTCATTTTGGACATGCGTGCAAAATTTCAGGTCATTTGGACAAGTTTTGGATAGGTTTTTGATTGAAAATGTGTTTGGTTAGAATTCAAAATTCATAGGCTTGAATCCTTGGTTAATTCGTCTTTTCGGTATTGTTTTAGGTGGTTTAAGGATTTGAACAAGTTTGAACGATGTTATGGGTCATGTCTGTGGGTTTGGTTGAGGTCCCGCGGGCCTCGGGTGTGTTTCGGATGCTCAACGGATCAATTTCGGAATTTTGAACATTGAAGATTTCTGTTGCAGACAATTACTTTATGCGATCGCATTTGTGTTAGGAATGCATGGAATTCTTCGCGGCGATCTTGTGAGCCACGGTTCGGACCCTTGGTAGTGATTTAAGTTTCAAAGATTTAAAGAATAAGTTTTTCCAGAAATTGTCGATTCAGCGGTCAGGAATGCGATCGCATATCTGCTATGCGGACCGCAGAGCTTAACAGAATGTTCTCCAAAAATCGTGTCAAAATTGCGGTCAAATATGCGATCGGAGAATGGAAATGCGTACCGCAGATCTATCGCATAATTTCTTTAGAATTTTTGAGTGTCAATTTTGCGGTGCATTCGACGACCGCAGAACACGAATGCGGACCGCATTCTGGTCAAACATGTGCAATTTTTGAGATAATTCTGCGGTCCATTATGCGGACCGCATGTTGATTCTGCGATCGCAGATGCGACCGCAGAATTGACTCGGCCCAGATATTTTTTATAAAATTTGACCCGACCCCTTCTTTAATAAAACACATTCCACCTTCATTTTACTCATGACTTCTTAGTAAAATTAGAGAAGGAAAGAGGGGATTCTAGAGAGAGAAATATAATTATCTTCAAAGAGTATTCCTAATCATTGGTCCAGAGGTTCTTAGGGAAATTATCATGTTCCCCAATCTTTACAAGGTAAAAACCCTAGTTATTTTCCTCTAATTTCTCAGTTTTTCAAAGGTAAAGAAAGAATTGCATATAATAGCTTTTGGAAATAGAATGTAATACTCATGCATGTTATTGAACTTGAATTTTAGTAAAAAAGAAGTGAATAGACGTAAGAGTCTGCAAGAACGAGGTCGGCAAAATAGGGTAACTTGGGTAAGCATAAAGTAGGAGGTTAAAGGAAGAAAACCCGACACCAGGTATGTATGACAAATTTTGATTCTTGTAAAATTGCCCTTATGTGTGCAATTTGTTTGGTATGTGTTAATTTGAGAGATTGTGTGTAATTCTTTGATGTTGTTGTTGGGTATTCAATTGAAATTTGAAAAGAATTGAGAATATTTGTTGTGATGGCATACACAGATTCTTGTGGAAAGAAATGAAACACTTGAATTGTAATAAATTGTTGAACATAATGGTATGGGTACTCTTGAATATGGAAATATTGTAACTTTGTTGTAATATCGATTTGAAAGGTATTTGGAAACATGAATCAATTTGTAATTTTCTTGTTGCACTTGTTGGTGATTTTGTGTAGTTTTCTTGTTTGCTGTTTGTGATTGTTGTGTTTGAAACTGTACGATGAGATCGGGTTGCGTGCCACAACATGAAGAAATAAGGTATGGGTTGGGGTGATAAGGGTGGCCGAGGTAATAAGGGTGGCCGAGGTAATAAGGATGGAAAGCGGTCGAAATCGCCATTGAAATTGATATGAAATCATTGATGTGAATTGTGAAAGGTGACAGCATGAGAGTTTGCAACCTGTGGGGCACTGATTGCCCCTTTGTTTGACTAATTGTGTTTTACGTGATTGTTGGTTGTTGTCCCCTTTGTTGATCCTTATTCGTGCATTGGGCTGAAAACTATTTGAAATGAGGAAAATGTGGAAAACATGGTTGGCTGGCTTTATTAATTCTTGGTGTAACTTATTGGTTGTCTTATCATCGTGATTACTTGTTTGATGGCTTGAGTTTACTTGGGACAAAGTTTGTCCATACATACTAGTACAATTCCAGTGTACTGATGTCCCTTTTGCCGGGGACGCTACATTCGTGTTATGATTGTAGGTGGATCAGTAGAAGGCACTTCAGCTTATCGGCAATAGCATCCTTCATCTTCCACTGCTCGTTTTGGTGAGCCCCTTTCTTCCTCGGGGCCCTGCATGGCTCATGCCAATTTTGTTTTAGACATCATTTTGGTTTTGTAAGGTATAGTCGGAGCCTTGTTACCGGCAAGTATTGTATCCCCTTTTGTATCCTAGAGGCTCCGTAGATAGTAAACTGTGGGGTTATGGCCTATGTATATATATGTGGGGCGTTGTAAAAATTGTAAACTTGTTAAGAAGTAATGTGTGTTGCTATGTTGTTAAAGGTATGACTGTTAATTATAAAGTGGTAAAGTCCTTGGCTTCTAAGTAATGAATGACATAGAGGTAACGCGTGGGATAGAAAAGCACCCAGGTCCGCTTGACAGGGCTACCCGGTTAGGCGCCGGTCATGTCCCTCGATTTGGGGCGTGACAAACTTGGTATCAAAGCCTAAGGTTTTTAAAGTGTCCTAGGATGTCTCGGAGCCGTGTCTAGTAGATCCCTTCCTATCAGTGTGTTGTCGACCACATCTATAAGTTGGGGGCTGCACGAACATTTAAGAATTCACCCATTTCCTTGTTATTCTATATCGTGCGGTAAAGTGCATAGTGGAAGTATTTATGTCTAATTCGCGCCTTGTTCCAAACTTTTTAGAATATGGTGCCTATAAAAAAAGCCAGACTCGGCCTTGGGGCCAATGCCGGCCCAAGTGTAGCTGCAAATCATGTACCCGATGCCGTGGGCGAGAATGACCCACCAGTCCTGAATTTGCCTGGACCATCTATTCCAAACCCAAGTGTCATTGTTCCGGCGGCGGTAGAGGATGCAACCATCCCTCCTGCCAGTGTTCCTGACTCTGATACAGTTCTAGCTTCTGGTTCTGGTGTCTCTAACGAGGACGTTAGAGGAGCCATTCACATGTTAACACAGTTAATGGCCGCCTAGGTCCAGAAATCCCATAATGCCCCTGCGCCCTTCAGCGGACAGGGAGATTCCTCCGTCTCCATAATCCACCAGTTCCTGCGGTTGGCCCCTCTAGAATTCGCAGGCACAGACCCGAGGCCGATCCACAGGAATTTCTTGATAAAATATATAAGACCCTCAGAGTGATGAAGGCTACAAATATAGAGGGGATAGATTTGGCTTCATATAGGCTGAAGGGAGCGGCGCATTTGTGGTTTGAAATGTGGGAGGATTCCCGTGAGGAGGGGAGCCCTCTGGCTAGATGGGAGGAGTTCGTAGATGCTTTCATGGACCACTTCATGTGTTACAACCCATATCCACACACGTTAGTTCATGCCAAAAGTTAGATAACACAAATCCAAGAAGGAATTATCCTTGAGATGATAAGAAGTTAATCCGATTAATCTTAAGTGATACAAGGGTGCATAAGGGTGATTAACAAGTATTAGAAGTTAAACGAATCAAGGATGCTGTAACTCGTACTTTTGGGTAAACCTATAGATGCTAAGTATAATTAGGAGGTCATGATTTAAGGTATTTGAATCATATAATATCCGTATCATAATTCTTGAAGTCAAACGAGTTATGAAACAAAAGTCGACAAAAGTTGTTGCAACTTAGGTTCATAGTTTTACCTAAACTTTATGTCAAATGTTATTAAGTCTTTCTCCCAATATACTTGGAATTACGGGGTGATCTACCCACCAAATTCAATATCTATGATTCTAGTTTCCAACGCATTAAACGGTTTATCAATACGACATTGGAATAGAGAGATATAGACATTTTCGTGAGACTGCACAAGCTGCTAGGTGCAAGTAGGTGGGTCAGCTACTTGGTTAAATGTCGGCCCAAAAGAGGGAATTTCGGGTCAGAAAAGGAGCCCATTAAAAGGCTTATCTTCTGCAATATATCCCTCTTTATATTTCACAAATAACCAGACCTAAAACCCTGCAAACTTCCTCCCAAAAATTATCCACAAACCCTAATTGATTTTCCCTCTCTTTCAAGTTCAAATTGGGGGTAAACACTAGAGTTTGAACAACCAAGTTACTGAGTTATCCAACAACTAAGGTGAGTTTACTGCTATATTTAATACATTTATTCTGATGTGAATTCATGGTAATTCGTTATATACATGTAAGAACTCACAGGACGGTGATCGGAAGCCGTGAGTTCAAGTTATTCACTTGTAGCGGACTGTTTTGTGGACTGTTTTGTGTTGCTGTTGGGCTGCGTTTTATATTACTGTTTTGTGGAGTTTTGGAGGAGGCAGGGTGTGGAGAAACACCATATATATGTTGGGTTGTGGTCTGCTAGTTCTTCGTAATATTTTTTGGTCATTTGATATGACTATAGTGGTTGTCATATGTATGATGTGATTAGGTTGTGTGTGGACTGTTTTGGGAGGCTCAATATGTTTATTATTGATGTTGTTTAGGTTGTTTGGTGATTTTTTTGAATGGTGTGAAGTCATATATATAGGGGAGGTGCTGTCCGTTTCATCACAAAATAGGTTGTGATTGGTACATAATGGTTGCGACGCTTAAACGTTAACGATAGTGTCATTTCTCCTATTGTAGACTAAGGAGTCATGATGTTTGCATAACTTGAGGTTGTGGCAGTATATACAAGGTATGTGTGGCTATCCCTTTCCTTCTTTTGCACGACTCCGATTAACATAATGTAATGAACGAGCTTCCAAAGATACTCTATTCTTAGAAGCTAAGTAGTACTTACATTGTTTCCCCTCCTATGGAACGTTTGATGTTGATGTTGCTTCTCTTATTCTTATGTTATCAATCTTGTTGGTACTTCCTGATTCCTATAAGGTTCATAGTGAAGAGTTAGTCCTAATAAGTTGTACATAGGATACCGACCTTACGTCATTCCGAAAGGTCTATAAGGTGTTTCCATGAGTCGAGCATGCATTATATATATGTATCTATTTTACTCTACCGAGCCGCGCTATAGTCGGCCGGGTACGGCACCTATTGTGCAACCGCTGATCAGTTGGGTTTTACCGAGCTCCACGTGGCCGGGTACGATTCTACCGAGCCTTATAATGGCCGGGTATGTTTTTACCGAGCCTATTACGGCCGGGTACGATATGATGATGATGATGCCCACAGAGGCGTATGTTTTAAAAGATTATGTATTTATACATATGTATCATGCATTTCATGTCAGTAGCCCTCAGAGGTACTCAGATGTTATAGGTTGTATATTCTCTATCCCTGCTTACATTATCGTTCGTATTTATAGTTTCCTGCCTTACATACTCAGTACTTTATTCGTACTGACATCTTTTTGTTTATGGATGCAGCATGTCATGCTGCAGGTCCTGATAGACAGGCAGGTGTAGCTCCCATATCACAGTAGGTTGTCCAGTTCAGCGGTGATTGACGAGATCCCTTCTCCGGACTTGCCTTGGTCTTGGTATGCATTTTTGTTATAGACATTATGGGTATGTCGGGGCCCTGTTCCGTCTATGTTGCAGCACTTAGAGGCTCATAGATAAGTGTCGACTCATGTATAGTTTGGTATGCCTTGTCGGCTGGTTTTTGTTGATTAGTCTTTCATTTTAGCGTGGTAGCTTGTACCATATGTATATAGTTTCTTGATTGTCTGGTCATCCCATGTTATGTAGGTTCATGCAATTATATATTATTGTTGGTTGCCCATGATCCATGTCTACCATTTATATTGGTCTCGTTAGCCCTAAAAGATAATAAAGAAGGTTAGATAAAATGTACGTTGGTGCTCGGCATGTATGGTCGGGTGCTAGTCATGGTCCTCCAGTTTGGGTCGTGACAAACTTGGTATCAGAGCAAGTCTGTCCTAGGGATTGTCTATGAGCCATGTCTAGTAGAGTCTTGATTATGGATGTGTAGCGTGCCACATTTATAATCAGGAGGCTACATGACATCTAGGGTTGTTACCTTCTTCCTGAATTTAGATCGTGCATAGAGTTGAGTCATAAGTGTTCGTCTCTAATATTCACCTTGTTTTCTTTCAGCAATGCCTTCGACTAGGAAACAAACAATTAGTAGACGGCTTGATACAGCTGCGGGAGAGGGTACCAGTCAGGTGCCCCAAGCCAGAGCAGGCCAAAGTGAGGCTCAGAGTGAGATGCCGTCTCATACCTCATCTACTCCGTCTCCTCCGGAGGATATTAGGTGGCACCCAGCACCTCCAGCTCCTCCGTCTGGCACTACAGACCAGGATATGCGGAGTGCTTTGCAGTTATTGACTAGCTTGGTAGCTGCTCAGGCTCAGAGGCAGAATACATGTGCTGCTGATAAACCAGTTAGTACAAGAGTTCGTGATTTTATTAATTTAGACCCTCCAGTGTTTACCGGATCAGACCCCAAGGAGGATCCGCAGACTTTTATTGACCAAGTTCATCGTACACTACGGGTTATGCATGTTAGTGATACAGAGGCAGTAGAATTGGCTTCTTATCGGCTACGGGATTTAGCGGTTCTTTGGTATGATAGTTGGGAGAGATCCAGGGGTCCGAACGCTCCTCCAGCTGTGTGGAAGGAGTTTTCTGAGGCCTTTCTTCGTCACTATTTGCCAGTTGAGATACGACGAGCTAGAGCCTGATAAGTTCTTGAACCTTAGACAAGGTAATTTGAGTGTGCGAGAGTATAGTATGCAATTTGATTCTTTAGCAAGGTATTCTCCCCATATGGTGGCCGAGATGAGTGATAGGGTGAATTTGTTCGTGAACGGGTTGGGACCCCATCTGATTAATGAGTGTATGACAGCCTCCTTGGTAGAAAGCATGGATATTTCCTGTATTCAAGCTTATGCCCAGACCTTAGAGGATCGTAAGCGCCAGCAGAGGGCGGATAGGGAGCACGATAGGGGCCAGCATAAGAGGGCGAGATTTGCAAGGTATTCTGATGACTTCAGAGGCAGCGCCAGGCCCCAGTCTTCGAGGAGTTCGGCGCCATCTGTAACTAGTGCTCCTCCATAGTTTCAGAGGCCTCGATATGATTGTCCTATTCTAGTCCAGGTCAGAGTTCGCAGGCATCTGGATCGCAACATCACAGGGATACTAGTCAGACGAAACCCCCAACACCACGTTGTGATCAGTGCGGCAAGACCCACTTTGGACTGTGCCGTCGAGGTTCTGATGCGTGTTATTCTTGCGGACAGCCTGGCCATATGATGAGGGATTGTCCTAACAGGGGAGGTGATGGTATGGCTCAGCCGACTAGATCTGTGTCTGGTTCTTCCTCATCAGTTCGACCTCCAGCACGGGGTTTTCAGCAGTCGACAGGTCGTGGTAGAGGTAGAGGTGCAGGGCCGAGTTCGAGTGGTGCTCAAAATCGAACATATGCTCTAGTAGGTCGACAGGATCTCGAGTCGTCTCCAGATGTTGTTACAGGTATATTATCTGTGTTTTCTTATGATGTATATGCGTTGATTGATCCGGGATCTACATTATCATATGTTACACCCTTTGTGGCTAATAAGTTTGGCATTGAACCTGAATTGATAAGTAAACCCCTTGCGGTATCTACTCCAATAGGAGATTCTGTGATTGCTAGAAGGGTATATAGAGGTTGCACTGTGATGATTTGTAGTCATCAAACCTCGGCAGATTTATTTGAGTTAGAAATGGTTGATTTTGATGTGATACTGGGAATGGACTGGTTGGCCTCATGCTATGCAAATGTTGACTGTCGTATGAAGATGGTTAAGTTTCAATTTTCTGGTGAACCCGTCATTGAATGGAAGGGGAACATTGCTACATCGAAAGGTAGGTTTATTTCCTATCTTAAGGCAAGGAAAATGATCTCAAAAGGTTACATTTATCATCTTGTTCGCGTTAGGGATGCAGAGGCGAAGCTGCCTACTCTACAATCTATCCCCGTGGTCAATGAATTTCCGGATGTTTTCCCAAATGAACTCCCAGGCCTTCCTCCAGAAAGGGAGATTGAGTTTAGCATTGATGTGTTGCCTGACACTCAACCGATCTCTATCCCTCCATATAGAATGGCCCCGGCAGAGCTGCGAGAGTTGAAGGCGCAGTTAAAGGACTTGCTGGATAAGGGCTTCATTAGGCCTAGCACTTCACCTTGGGGTGCGCCAGTCCTATTCGTGCGGAAGAAAGATGGGTCATTACGGATGTGTATCGACTATCAGCGGTTGAATAAGTTTACTATAAAGAACAAGTATCCACTTCCAAGAATTGACGACCTGTTTGACCAACTCCAGGGTGCCAAGTATTTCTCCAAGATTGACTTACGTTCAGGGTATCATCAGGTGAGGGTTAAGGAGAAGGATATTCCAAAGATGGCCTTTCGGACAAGATATGGACACTTTGAGTTCTTGGTGATGTCGTTCGGGCTAACAAATGCCCCAGCAGCTTTTATGGATCTCATGAATACTGTATTCAGGCCCTATCTTGATGTGTTCGTGATTGTATTCATTGATGACATTCTGGTGTATTCTCGTTCGGAGGAGGAACATGCGAGCCACTTGCGGATAGTATTACAGATGCTTCAGGAGCGTAAGTTATATGCTAAGCTCGCCAAATGTGAATTCTGCCTGAACTCAGTAGCATTCCTTGGCCATGTGATATCTGACGAGGGTATTAGTGTCGACACTCAGAAGATTGATGCAGTAAAGAATTGGCCGAGACCTACAACACCATCAGAAGTTCGTAGCTTCCTGGGGCTAGCAGGATATTATAGGTGATTTGTAGAAGGGTTTTCCTCTATATCAGCACCATTGACTAAGTTAACACAGAAAGCTACCAAGTTCCAGTGGTCTAACACTTGTGAACGTAGTTTTCAGGAGCTGAAGGATCGATTGACATCCGCACCGGTGCTCACTCTCCCTGGAGGAACAGAAGGATATGTGGTATATTGTGATGCCTCGGGTATAGGTTTGGGGTGCGTGTTGATGCAACATGGGAAGGTGATTTCGTATGCATCAAGACAATTGAAGAAGCATGAAAAGAATTATCCAACCCATGATTTGGAATTGGTTGCAGTAATATATGCTTTGAAGATATGGCGGCACTACTTATACGGCGTCCATGTTGACATCTACACAGATCACAAGAGTCTACAATACATCTTCAAGCAGAAAGAGTTGAATTTGAGGCAGCGTAGATGGCTTGAATTACTGAAAGACTACGACGTCGAGATATTGTATCATCCCGGTAAAGCCAATGTTGTGGCAGATGCTCTCAGCCGTAAGTCAATGGGAAGCTTAGTACATATTGATACAGGTAGATGGGGGTTGACTAAAGAGCTTCATCAGCTAGCCAATATGAGAATCGGATTGTTAGACTCTGATGACGGAAGTGTTACTGTACAGAATACATCAGAATCATCTTTGGTAGCCGAGGTAAAAGCACGGCAATATGAAGATCCTATCTTACTACGATTGAGAGAGAACATTCAACAGTGTAAAATTACGGCTTTTGAGATCGGAGGAGATGGGGCACTGAGATACCAGGGCCGATTATGTGTGCCGAATGTAGCAGGGTTGCGAGAAAAGATTATGAATGAAATTCATCAATCCCGATATTCCATCCATCCTGGCTCAACAAAGATGTATCATGATGTCAAGGAGCAGTATTGGTGGGATAACATGAAAAAGTCTATTGCGGAATTTGTAGCCCAGTGTCCCAATTGTCAACAAGTAAAGATAGAACATCAGAAACCCGGTGGATTGCTTCAGAATATAGAAATTTCGACCTGGAAATGGGAGGTGATTAATATGGACTTTGTTATTGGATTACCTCGATCTTATCATAAGTTTGACTCTATCTGGGTGATAGTTGATCGACTTACAAAATGTGCTCATTTTCTGCTAGTTAAGACAACTTACTCGGCTGAAGATTATGCGAAGTTGTATATCAAGGAGATTGTTAGGCTTTATGGTGTGCCGGTATCTATTATATCAGATCGAGGAGCTCAATTTATGGCTAAATTTTGGAGGTCTTTTCAGAAAGGTTTAGGCACACAGGTGAATCTCAGCACTGCATTTCATCCGCAGACTGACGGACAGGCTGAACGTACCATTCGGACATTGGAAGATATGCTACGAGCATGTGTTCTAGATTTTAAGGGAAATTGGGATGACCATCTTCCACTCATAGAATTTGCCTACAATAATAGCTACCATTCTAGTATTAAAATGGCCCCATATGAGGCACTATATGGGAGGAGATGTAGATCACCAGTTGGATGGTTCGAAGTCGGTGAAATAGAATTATATGGGCCAGATTTGATTCACCAAGCCATTGAGAAGGTGAAAGTGATACAGTAACGATTGAGGACGGCACAAAGCAGGCAAAAGTCTTATTCCGATGTCCGACGTCGTGATCTAGAATTTGAGGTTGGTGATTGGGTTTTCTTGAGGATTTCACCAATTAAGGGTGTTATGCGTTTTGGGAAGAAAGGTAAGCTGAGTCCAAGGTATATCGGTCCGTATAAAATTCTTCAACGAATTGGACAAGTTGCTTATGAGTTAGAATTGCCATCCGAATTAGAATTTGTCCACCTGGTATTCCATGTATCTATGTTGAGGAAATGTATTGGAGACCCTTCTCGAGTTGTCCCTATCAAAGATGTTCAAGTTATAGAGGATCTATCATATGAAGAAGTGCCAGTGGCCATATTAGATCGACAAGTCCGCAAGCTGAGAACAAAAGATGTAGCTTCCGTCAAAGTATTGTGGAGGAACAAGAATATGAAAGAAATGACATGGGAAGCGAAAGAAGAGATGAAGTCTAAATGCCCTTACCTATTCCAGAATGATGATAACAAGGATGTTGGTGGAACGCAAGATACATTATAAAGGTGAAATGGCTTTATGAGGTAAGCAATAACTTGAGAACTCTCTTCCTTAATACAAAGTGGTGATATGTAAATAATGTCCATGTCCATAATGCTTTGTGTAGCCTTGTGTGGTCATACTTTGAGCTTCACTGCTTGCAAATTTTGCTAGTGACCATTTTATAGGGGAAAATTGACCAAAATATTTCCGCTAGAATCCACGATGATTTGGACTCCCCATAAACCCTTACATTCGAGGACGAATGTTCCTAAGGGGGGGAGGGTGTTACAACCCATATCCACACACGTTAGTTCATACCATAAGTTAGATAACACAAATCCAAGAAGGAATTATCCTTGAGATGATAAGAAGTTAATCCGATTAATCTTAAGTGATACAAGGGTGCATAAGGGTGATTAACAAGTATTAGAAGTTAAACGAATCAAGGATGCTGTAACTTGTACTTTTGGGTAAACCTATAGATGCTTAGTATAATTAGGAGGTCATGATTTAAGGTATTTGAATCATATAATATCCATATCATAATTCTTGAAGTCAAACGAGTTATGAAACAAAAGTCGACAAAAGTTGTTGCAACTTAGGTTCATAGTTTTACCTAAACTTTAGGTCAAATGTTATTACGTCTTTCTCCAAATATACTTGGAATTACGGGGTGATCTACCCACCAAATTGAATATCTATGAGTCTAGTTTCCAACGCATTAAACGGTTTATCAATACGACATTGGAATAGAGAGATATAGACATTTTCGTGAGACTGCACAAGCTGCTAGGTGCAAGTAGGTGGGTCAGCTACTTGGCTAAATGTCGGCTCAAAAGAGGGAATTTCGGGTCAGAAAAGGAGCCCATTAAAAGGCTTATCTTCTGCAATATATCCCTCTTTGTATTTCACAAATAACCAGACCTAAAACCCTGCAAACTTCCTCCCAAAAATTATCCACAAACCCTAATTGATTTTCCCTCTCTTTCAAGTTCAAATTGGGGGTAAACACTAGAGTTTGAAGAACCAAGTTAAAGGCTGAGTTATCCAACAATTAAGGTGAGTTTACTGCTATATTTAATACATTTATTCTGCTGTGAATTCATGGTAATTCGTTATATACATGTAAGAACTCACGGGACGGTGATCGGAAGCCGTGAGTTCAAGTTATTCACTTGTAGCGGACTTTTTTGTGGACTGTTTTGTGTTGCTGTTGGGATGCGTTTTATATTACTGTTTTGTGGAGTTTTGGAGGAGGCAGGGTGTGGAGAAACACCATATATATGTTGGGTTGTGGTCTGCTAGTTCTTCATAATATTTTTGGGTCATTTGATACGACTATAGTGGCCGTCATATGTATGATGTGATTAGGTTGTGTGTGGACTGTTTTGGGAGGCTCAATATGTTTATTATTGATGTTCTTTAGGCTGTTTGGTGATTGTTTTGAATGGTGTGAAGTCATATATATAGGGGAGGTGCTGTCCGTTTCATCACAAAATAGGTTGTGATTGGTACATAATAGTTGCGACGCTTAAACATTAACGATAGTGTCATTTCTCCTATTGTAGACTAAGGAGTCGTGACGTTTGCATAGCTTGAGGTTGTGGCAGTATATACAAGGTATGTGTGGCTATCCCTTTCCTTCTTTTGCACGACTCCGATTAACATAATATAATGAACGAGCTTCCAAAGATACTCTATTCTTAGAAGCTAAGCAGTACTTATATTGTTTCCCCTCCTTGGAACGTTTGATGTTGATGTTGCTTCTCTTATTCTTATGTTATCAATCTTGTTGGTACTTCCTGATTCCTATAAGGTTCATAGTGAAGAGTTAGTCCTAATAAGTTGTACATAGGATACCGACCTTACGTCATTCCGAAAGGTCTACAAGGTGTTTCCGTGAGTCGAGCATGCATTATATATATGTATCTATTTTACTCTACCGAGCCGCGCTATACTCGGTCGGGTACGGCACCTATTGTGCAACCACTGATTAGTTGGGTTTTACCGAGCTCCACGTGGCCGGGTACGATTCTACCGAGCCTTATAATGGCCGGGTATGTTTTTACCGAGCCTATTACGGCCGGGTACGATATGATGATGATGATGCCCACAGAGGCGTATGTTTTAAAGATTATGTATTTATACATATGTATCATGCATTTCATGTCAGTAGCCCTCAGAGGTACTCAGATGTTACAGGTTGTATATTCTCTATCCCTGCTTACATTACTGTTCGTATTTATGGTTCTCTGCCTTACATACTCAGTACTTTATTCGTACCGACGTCCTTTTATTTGTGGACGCTGCATGTCGTGCTGCAGGTCCCTGATAGACAGGCAGGTGTAGCTCCCCCATCACAGTAGGTTGTCCAGTTCAGCGGTAATTGGCGAGATCCCTTCTCCGGACTTGCCTTGGTCTTGGTATGCATTTTTGTTATAGACATTATGGGTATGTCGGGGCCCTGTTCCGGCTATGTTGCAGAACTTATGTTCCTTTAGAGGCTCATAGATAAGTGTCGACTCATGTATAGTTTGGTATGCCTTGTCGGCTGGTTTTTGTTGATTAGTCTTTCATTTTAGCGCGGTAGCTTGTACCATATGTATATAGTTTCTTGATTGTCTGGTCATCCCATGTTATGTAGGTTCATGCAATCATATTTTATTGTTGGTTGCCCATGATCCATGTCTACCATTTATATTGGTCTCGTTAGCCCTAAAAGATAATAAAGAAGGTTAGATAAAATGTACGTTGGTGCTCGGTAAGTATGGTCGGGTGCTAGTCATGGTCCTCCAGTTTGGGTCGTGACATCATGCCTGCTGAGACAATGGCAGCCCATGCCACTGAGTTCGAGGTCCTCAAACAGGGCAGTATGAGCGTTTGGGAGTACTACATGGAATTTATGTAACTGTCCAAGTATGCTCCTCAGCTAGTGTCGACCATGGATGCCCGGGTTCGACGGTTTGTTTAGAGCCTTAGACCTTTGGTTGTGAATGAGGCCGCCACAACAACTTTGCACTTGGATATGAACTATGGGAGGATTGTGGGGTTTGCTCAGGCCACAAAATCTAGGAAGTTGAAGATTCGTGCTGAGAGAGAGAGTAGCAGCAGGGCCCGGTCAATGGGTCATTCAGGGAGATCACCTCCGGGGAGAGGGTCATCAAGGGCATCCCAATCATATGGCTAGTCCTCAGCGATTGCACCACCCTATGTTCTCAACCATCAGTTGGGTAGTCATTCGAGACACGGTTCAGACAACAGGAGGTCTCGCCAGTCTGGTCATCCTGGAGTGAGATCTCAGCAGCAGTGGAGACCTACATTCCCCAAGTGTGGGAGATTTCATACAGAGACCTACTACCTTGATATCGCGATATGCTTTAGGTACGGGGTGAGAGGTCACATACAGTGAGACTACTGTGCACACAGTCAAGATATGGGTAGGGGATTTGCTCAGTCGTTTGGTTTTTCGGCTGCTACATCATCAACGCGTCCTCCAACATCAGCAGGGCGTGGTGCAGCTAGGGGTGGAGCTCATGGTAGGGGTGGACCTAGCCGATTCTATGCGTTGAGTGGACGCCAGAGAGTTGAGGCTTCTCCAGATATTGCCACAGGTATATCGTCTGTTCAGACTATTGATTGCTATGCTCTTATTGATCTGGGGTCTTCCTTGTCTTATGTCACCCCGTTCATTGCTTCAAGTTTTGGGATAGAACCCGAATAGCTTCCTGGGCCGTTCTTTGTATCGACTCCGGTTCGTGATCCTATTACAGCCTCACGAGTCTATAGGAATTGTGTTGTTACGGTGAGTGGTCTTGTTACCACAACCGATCTTATTGAGCTTGGGATGGTAGATTATGATGTAATTTTGGGGATGGATTGGCTCTATTCGTGCTTTTCCAAGCTTTACTGTCGGACGAGAGTCATGAGGCTCGAGTTCCCTAACGAGCCAGTTATTGAATGGAGAGGAAATGGTGTGGTGCCAAGGGGTAGGTTTATTTCTTACCTCAAGGCTTCGAAGATGATTAAGAAGGGGTGTATCTATCACTTGGTCCGGGTAACGGACACCACCTCATATGTGCCTACCCTTGAGTCCGTGCCTATTGTAAATGCATTTCCCGAGGTGTTTCCAGATAGCTTCCAGGCATCCCACCAGATATGGAGATTGATTTCGGGATTGATGTATTGCGAGATACTCAGCCAATATCTATTCCACCATACAGAATGGTGCCAGCAGAGTTAAGGGAGATAAAGGAGCAGTTGAGGTATTTATTAGAGAAAGGGTTCATACAACCGAGTGTGTTGTCGTGGGGTGCTCCGGTTCTATTTGTCAGAAAGAAGGATGGATCACTTCGAATGTGCATTGATTATCGGTAGCTCAATAAAGTCACCATCAATAATAAATATCCTTTGCCTCGGGTGGATGATCTGTTTGACCAATAGCAAGGAGCAAGGTGTTTTTTCTAAAATTGACCTATGGTCCGGGTACCACCAGTTGAAGATCAGAGAATAGGATATTCCCAAGACCGCTTTCAGAACTCATTATGGTCACTTCGAGTTTTTGGTCATGTCTTTTGGGCTAACAAATGCCCCGGCAGGTTTCATGGACCTTATGAATCGGGTTTTCAAGCCATTCCTAGATTCCTTTGTGATTGTATTCATTGACGACATCCTCATTTACTCTCGGTGCATGGAGGGTTATGCCATTCACCTCAGAGCAGCATTGCAGACCCTTCATCAGCACTAATTCTATGCCAAGTTCTCAAAATGTGAGTTTTGGTTGAAGTCCGTAGACTTTCCGGGGCATGTTATTTCCAGTGAAGGGATTCAGGTGGATCCTCAGAAGATTACAGCTGTGAAAGATTGGCCTAGACCCACGACCCCGACAGAGATGCGTAGCTTTTTGGGTCTGGCAGGGTACTATTGGAGGTTTGTTGATGGATTTTCAACCCTCGCCTCCCTATTGACTAAATTGACGCAGAAGGCAGTTAAGTTCCAGTGGTCTGACGTTTGTGAGAAAAGTTTTTAGGAATTAAAGTCAAGGTTGATCTCAGCACCAGCATTGGCCTTGCTAGAAGGCATAGAGGGGTTTGTGGTTTATTGTGATGCCTCCAGGGTCAGTTTGGGGTGTGTGCTGATGCAGCGCGGAAAGGTCATAGCTTATGCTTCCAGGCAACTCAAGAATCATGAGAAGAATTATCCGACGCATGATTTGGAGCTTGCAGCAGTTGTGTTTTCTTTGAAAATATGGCGACACTATCTTTATGGAGTTCATGTAGATGTGTTTTCAGACCACAAGAGCCTCCAGTATTTGTTCAAACAGAAGGAGCTCAATCTGAGGCAGCGGCGGTGGTTAGAATTACTTAAAGACTATCATATGAACATATTGTACCATACAGGGAAGGCAAACGTGGTGGCCGCCGCTCTTAGCCGAAAATCCATGGGTAGTTTGGCTCATCTGGGTATGAATCAGAGACCCCTGGCTTGGGAAGCTTACCAATTGGCCAGTTTGGGGGTTCGCATCTCGGCGTCAGACGAGGGGTGCATAATGGAGCAGAATCATCATTGGTGGCAGAAATCAAGGAAAAGCATTTTATGGATCCAGCATTGGTTCGGGTGAAGGAAGCAGTTATGAATAACCAGATCTCAACATTTGTACTCTATAGTGAGGATGGTGTATTGCGATGTCAAGGTAGGCTATGTGTCCCAGACATGGACGAGCTTCGGGAGAGAGTGATGGCAGAGGTTCATATTTCCAGGTATTTTGTGCACCCAAGTTTCACGAAAATGTATCATGAGCCCAAGGAGATTTATTGGTGGAACGGTATGAAAATGGATGTGGCGAACTTTGTATCTAAGTGATTGAACTGTCAGCAAGTGAAGGTCGAGCATCAGTGGCCCGGTGGATTAACTTATCTTATAGAAATACCAAGGTGGAAATGGGAGATGATCAATATGGATTTCGTGGTGGGGTTACCTCGCTCTCAGCATATGTTTGACTTAATATGGGTGATAGTGGATCGACTCACCAAATCAGCTCACTTCCTGCCAGTCAAGTCCACTGATACTGCGGAGCAATATGCTAAGTTGTACATCAAGGAGATAGTAAGGCTTCATGGCACTCCATTTTCTATCATCTCGGATTGCGGGGCTCATTTCACAGCCAATTTTTGGAATAAGTTTCAGCAAGGCTTGGGGACTCAGGTGAATCTCAGCACTGCCTTCCATCCGCAAACCGACGGTCAGGCTGAGCAGACTATTTAGATGCTTGAAGATATGTTGCGAACTTGTGTCTTGGATTTCAAAGGTAATTGGGATGAACATTTACCACTTATAGAATTTTCTTATAATTACAGCTTTCATGCTAGCATTCAGATGGCCCCATTTGAGGCATTGTATGGGAGAAGGTGTAGTTCGCTAATTGGATGGTTTGAGGTAGGTGAAGCAGAATTGCTAGGGCCAGATCTGGTGTACCAAGCTATGGAAAAAGTTAAGGTTATTCAGGAGAGGATGAAAACTGCACAGAGTCGCCAAAAATCCTATGCGGACGTTCGCCGAAGAGATTTGGAGTTTCAAGTCGATGATTGGGTGTTCTTGAGGGTATCTCATATGAAGGGAGTCATGCGATTCGAAAAGAAAGGGAAATTGAGTCCTAGGTATCTTGGGCCATATCGGATCGTTCAAAGGATTGGTCAAGTTGCTTATAGGCTGGAGTTGCCTCCTGAGATGTCATCAGTGCACCCGGTGTTCCATGTGTCCATGTTGAAGAAAGTGATATGAGATCCATCCACCATCATGCCGGTCGAGGCTATTGAGGTTAATGAATATTTGTCGTATGAAGAAGTTCCGGTTGCCATTCTTGATAGGCAAGTTCATAATTTGAGAAACAAGTAAGTTGCCTCTGTCAAAGTATTGTGGAGAAGTCAACAAGTTGAGAAGGCCACGTGGGAAGCAGAAAAAGAGATGAAGGAAAAGTACCCCCATTTGTTTGATCAAGCTTAGAAGGAATTAGGTGACCCTCTACTTTCAATAACTATCGTCTTGTACAAATTGTTTCCCTCTTAGTGTTAGTAGAGTTTCCTTCATTTTGTAAAGGGTTATATGTGTTGTTACCTTGGGTCACTGAAACCTTTCTTGATAAATGAAAGACTTATAAAGATTCATGTGTTAAAATAAACGACTAATAGAAAGTGTATATTGATAATTGTTTGTTGTATTGTGACGGTTAAATAAAGTAAGGACTCATTGAGGTAGCTAGTGTATGTGCAAATGTAACAATGTGATTAAATATATGCAATCGTTGAGGTAAGGAAGTGTGTGTAAGTTGTGGAAATTGTTGTAAATGTGTGTTGTTGTTTGGTAAGGTGTTTCGAGGGCTCTCTGACAGGTGGAAATGTCCCTAATACAAAGGAAAATCTGGCGAATATTTTCTAAAATATAGGAGTTAGTAAAATTTTTGACAATTTGCATATCATGTCTTTCAAAACCAACTGATTTTCAAAACCCTCATTCGAGTACGAATGATCTTAAGGGGGGGGATGTAAAGCACCATAAAATTTTTGTAATTGAAACCTAGTAGATGTGGTGTCGTGGTCCGAATAATGTGTTTGGAATGCATAGAATTCTTCGCGGCGAGCTTGTGAGCCACGGTTTGGACCCTTGGTAGTGATTTAAGTTTCAAAAATTGAAAGAACAAGTTTTTCCAGAAATTGTCGATTTAGCAGTCAGGAATGCGATCGCAGATCTGCTACGCTGACCGCATTCCTACCGCTGAGCTTAACATAATGTTCTCCAAAAATTGTGTCAAAAATGCGGTCAAATATGCGATCGGAGAATGGAATTGCGTACCGCAGATCTATCGCATAATTTTTTGAGAATTTTTGAGTGTCAATTTTGCGGTGCATTCGGCGACCGCAGAACACGAATGCGGACCGCATTCTGGTTGAACATGTGCAATTTTTGAGATAATTCTGCGGTCCATTATGCGGACCGCATGTTGATTCTGCGATCGCAGATGCGACCACAGAATTGACTCGGCCCAGATATCTTTTATAAAATTTGACACGACCCCTTCTTTAATAAAACACCTTCCACCTTCATTTTTCTCATGACTTCTTAGTAAAATTAAAGAAGGAAAGAGGGGATTCTTGAGAGAGAAATCTTATTATCTTTAAAGAGTATTCCTAATCATTGGTCCGGAGGTTCTTAGGGAAAGTGTCATGTTCTCCAATCTTTACAAGGTAAAAACCCTAGTTATTTTCCTCTAATTTCTCAGTTTTTCAAAGGTAAAGAAAGAATTGCATATAATAGCTTTTGGAAATAGAATGTAATACTGATGCATGTTATTGAACTTGAATTTTAGTAAAAAAAAGTGAGTAGAAGTAAGAGTCTGCAAGAACGAGGTCGGCAAAATAGGGTAACTTGGATAAGCATAAAGTAGGAGGTTAAAGGAAGAAAACCCGACACCAGGTATGTATGGTAAATTTTGATTCTTGTAAAATTGCCCTTATGTGTGCAATTTATTTGGTATGTGTTAATTTGAGAGATTGTGTGTAATTCTTTGATGTTGTTGTTGGGTATTCAATTGAAATTTGAAAAGAATTGAGAATAATTGTTGTGATAGCATACACGGATTCTTGTGGAAAGAAATGAAACACTTGAATTGTGATAAATTGTTGAACATAATGGTATGGGTACTCTTGAATATGGAAATATTGTAACTTTGTTGTAATATCGATTTGAAAGTTATTTGGAAACATGAACCAATTTGTAATTTGCTTGTTGCACTTGTTGGTGATTTTGTGTAGTTTTCTTGTTTGCTGTTTGTGATTTTTGTGTTTGAAACTGTACGATGAGATTGAGTTGCGTGCCACAACACGAAGAAATAAGGTATGGGTTGGGGTGATAAGGGTGGCCGAGGTAATAAGTATGGAAAACGGTCGAAATCGCCATTAAAATTGATATGAAAATCATTGATGTGAATTGTGAAAGGTGACAGCATGAGAGTTTGCAACGTGTGGGGAACTAATTGCCCCTTTGTTTGACTAATTGTGTTTTACGTGATTGTTAGTTGTTGTCCCCTTTGTTGATCCTTATTCGTGCATTGGGCCGAAAACTATTTGAAATGAGGAAAATGTGGAAAACATGGTTGGTTGGCTTTATTAATTCTTGGTGTAACTTATTGGTTGTCTTATCATCGTGACTACTTGTTTGATGGCTTGAGTTTACTTGGGACAAAGTTTGTCCATACATACCAGTACAATTCCAATGTACTGATGTCCCTTTTGTCGGGGACGCTACATTCGTGTTATGATTGTAGGTGGATCAGTAGCAGGCACTTCAGCTTATCGGCAGTAGCATCCTTCATCTTCCACTGCTCGTTTTGGTGAGCCTCCTTGTTCCTCGGGGCCCTGCATGGCTCATGCCAATTTTGTTTTAGACTTCATTTTGATTTTGTAAGGTATAGCCGGAGCCTTGTTACCGGCAAGTATTGTATCCCCTTTTGTATCCTAGAGGCTCCGTAGACAGTAAACTATGGGGTTATGGCCTATGTATATATATGTCGGGCGTTGTAAAAATTGTAAACTTGTTATGAAGTAATATGTGTTGCTATGTTGTTAAAGGTATGACTGTTGATTATAAAGTGGTAAAGTCCTTGGCTTCTAAGTAATGAATGACATAGGGGTAACCCGTGGGATAGAAAGGCACCCAGGTCCACTTGACTGGGGCTACCCGGTCAGGCGCCAGTCATGTCCCTTGATTTGGGGCGTGATAAACTTGGTATCAGAGCCTAAGGTTTTTAAAGTGTCCTAGGATGTCTCGGAGCCATGTCTAGTAGATCCCTTCCTATCAGTGTGTTGTCGACCACATCTATAAGTTGGGGGCTGCACGGACATTTAGGAATTCACCCATTTCCTTGTTATTCTATATCGTGCGGTAAAGTGCATAGTGGAAGTATTTATGTCTAATTCGCACCTTGTTCCAAAATATTCAGAATATGGTGCCTATGAAGAAAGCCAGACTCGGCCTTGGGGCCAATGCCGGCCCAAGTGTGGCTACAAATCATGTACCCGATGCCGTGGGCGAGAATGACCCACCAGTCCTGAATTTGCCTGGACCATCTATTCCAAACCCAAGTGTCACTATTCCGGCGGCGGTAGAGGATGCAACCATCCCTCCTGCCAGTGTTCCTGACTCTGATACAGTTCCAGCTTCTAGTTCTGGTGTCTCTAACGAGGATGTTAGAGGAGCCATTCACATGTTAACATAGTTAGTGGCCGCCCAGGTCCAGAGATCCCATAATGCCCCTACGTCCTTCAGCGGACATGGAGATTCCTCCATCTCCAGAATCTAGCAGTTCCTACAGTTGGCCCCTCCAGAATTCGAAGGCATAGAACCGAGGCCGATCCACAGGACTTTCTTGATGAAATATATAAGACCCTCAGAGTAACGAAGGCTACAGATATAGAGGGGGTAGATTTGGCTTCATATAGGCTTAAGGGAGCGGCGCATTCGTGGTTTGAAATGTGGGAGGATTCCCGTGAGGAGGGGAGCCCTCAGGCTAGTTGTGAGGAGTTCGTAGATGCTTTCATGGACCACTTCATGCCTGCCGAGACAATGGCAGCCCATGCCACTGAGTTCGAGGTCCTCAAACAGGGTAGTATGAGTGTTTGGGAGTACTACATGGAATTTGTGCAACTGTCCAAGTATGCTCCTCAGCTAGTGTCGACCATGGATGCCCGTGTTCGACGGTTTGTTTAGGGCCTTAGACCTTTGGTAGTGAATGAGGCCGCCACAATAGCTTTGCACTCGGATATGAACTATGGGAGGATTGTGGGGTTGGCTCAGGCCACAAAAGCTAGGAAGTTGAAGATTCGTGCTGAGAGAGAGAGTAGCAATAGGGCCCGGTCAATGGGTCATTCAGGGAGATCACTTCCAGGGAGAGGGTCATCAGGGGCATCCCAATCATATGGCTAGTCCTCAGCGAGTGCACCACCCTATGTTCTCAGCCATCAGTTGGGTAGTCATTCAAGACACGGTTCAGACAGCAGGAGGTCTCGCCAGTCTGGTCATCCTAGAGTGAGATCCCAGCAGCAGGGGAGACCTACATTCCCCAAGTATGGGAGATTTCATACAGAGACCTGCTACCTTGATATCTCGATATGCTTTAGGTGCGGGGTGAGAGGTCACATACAGCGAGACTGTCGTGCACCCAGTCAGGGTATGGGTAAGGGATCTGGTCAGTCGTCTAGTTCTTCAGCTGCTACATCATCATCGCGTCCTCCAGCATCAGCAGGGTATGGTGCAGTTAGGGGTGGAGCTCATGGTAGGGGTGGACCTAGCCGATTCTATGCGTTGAGTAGCCGCCAGAGAGCTGAGGCTTCTCCAGATGTTGCCTGACTATTGATTGCTATGCTTTTATTGATCTGGGGTCTTCCTTGTATTATGTCACCCCGTTCATTGCTTCAAGTTTTGGGATAGAACCCGAATAGCTTCTTGAGTCGTTCTCTGTATCGACTCCGGTTGGTGATCCTATTACAGCCTCACGAGTCTATAGGAATTGTGTTGTTACGGTGAGTGGTCGTGTTACCACATCCGATCTTATTGAGCTTAAGATGGTAGATTATGATGTAATTATGGAGTTGGATTGGCTCTATTCGTGCTTTGCCAAGCTTGACTGTCGGACGAGTGTCATGAGGCTCGAGTTCCCTAACGAGCCAGTTATTGAATTTAGAGGAAATGGTGTGGTGCCAAGGGGTAGGTTTATTTCCTACCTCAAGGCTTCGAAGATGATTAAGAAGGGGTGTATCTATCACTTGGTCCGGGTAACGGACACCACCTCAGATGTGCCTACCCTTGAGTCCGTGCCAATTGTAAATGAATTTCCCGAGGTGTTTCCAGAGAGCTTCGAGGCATCCCACCAGATATGGAGATTGATTTCGGGATTGATGTATTGCCAGATACTCAGCCAATATCTATTCCACCATACAGAATGGCGCCAACAGAGTTAAGGGAGATAAAGGAGCAGCTGAGGGATTTATTAGAGAAAGGGTTCATACGACCGAGTGTGCCGTCGTGGGGTGCTCCGGTTCTATTTGTCAGAAAGAAGGATGGATCACTTCGAATGTGCATTGATTATCGGTAGCTCAACAAAGTCACCATCAATAATAAATATCCTTTGCCTCGGGTGGATGATATGTTTGACCAATTGCATGGAGCAAGGTGTTTTTCTAATATTGACCTACGATCCGGGTACCACCAGTTGAAGATCAGAGAATAGGATATTCCCAAGACCTCTTTCAGAACTCGTTATGGTCACTCCGAATTTTTGGTCATGTCTTTTGGGCTAACAAATGCCCCGGAAGCTTTCATGGACCTTATGAATCGGGTTTTCAAGCCATTCCTAGATTCATTTGTGATTGTATTCATTGACGACATCCTCATTTACTTTCGGATAAGGGAGGATCATGCCATTCTCCTCAGAGCAGCATTGCAGACCCTTCATCAACACTAATTCTACGCCAAGTTCTCAAAATGTGAGTTTTGGTTGAAGTCCGTAGCCTTTCCGGGGCATGTTATTTCCAGTGAAGAGATTCAGGAGGATCCTCAGAAGATTACAATTGTGAAAGATTGGCCTAGACCCATGACCCCGACAGAGATGCGTAGCTTTTTGGGTCTGGCAGGGTACTATCAGAGGTTTGTGGAGGGATATTCAACCGTCGCCTCCCCATTGACTAAATTGATGCAGAAGGCAGTTAAGTTCCAGTGGACCGACGTTTGTGAGAAAAGTTTTTGGGAATTTAAGTCAAGGTTGACCTCGGCACCAGTATTGGCCTTGCCAGAAGGCATAAAGGGGTTTGTGGTTTATTGTGATGCCTCCATGGTCAGTTTGGGGTCTGTGCTGATGCAGCGCGGAAAGGTCATAGCTTATGCTTCCAGGCAACTCAAAAATCATAAGAAGAATTATCCGACGCATGATTTGGAGCTTGCAGCAGTTGTGTTTTCTTTGAAAATATGGTGACACTATCTTTATGGAGTTCATGTAGATGTGTTTTCTGACCATAAGAGCCTCCAGTATTTGTTCAAACAGAAAGAGCTTAATCTTAGGCAGCGGCGGTGGTTAGAATTGCTTAAAGACTATGATATGAACATATTGTACCATACAGGGAAGGAAAACGTGGTGGCCGACGCTCTTAGCCAAAAATCCATGGGTAGTTTGGCTCATCTGGGTATGGATCAGAGACCCCTGGCTTGGGAAGCTTACCAATTGGCCAGTTTGGGGGTTCACCTCTCGGTGTCAGACGAGGGGAATGTTATGGTGCATAATGGAGCAGAATCATCATTGGTGGCAGAAATCAAGGAAAAGCAGTTTATGGATCTAGCATTGGTTCTGGTGAAGGAAGCAGTTATGAATAACAAGACCTCAACATTTGTACTCTATAGTGAGGATGGTGTATTGCGGTGTCAAGGTAGGCTATGTGTCCCAGACATGGACGAGCTTCGGGAAAGAGTGATGGCAGAGGTTCATATTTCTAGGTATTTTGTGCACCTAAGTTCCACGAAAATGTATCTTGAGCCCAAGGATATTTATTGGTGGAAAGGTATGAAAAGGGATGTGGCGAACTTTGTATCTAAGTGATTGAACTGTCAGCAAGTGAAGGACGAGCATCAGTGGCCCGGTGGATTAACTTAGCTTATAGAAATACCAAGGTGAAATGGGAGATGATCAATATGGATTTCGTGGTGGGGTTACCTCCCACTCAGCATATGTTTGACTCAATATGGGTGATAGTGGATCGACTCACCAAATCAGCTCACTTCCTGCCAGTCAAGTCCACTGATACTACGGAGCAATATGCTAAGTTGTACATCAAGGAGATAGTAAGGCTTCATGGCACTCCACTTTCTATCATCTCGGATCGCGAGGCTCAGTTCACAGCCAATTTTTGGAATAAGTTTCAGCAAGGCTTGGGGACTCAGGTGAATCTCAACACAGCCTTCCATCCGCAAACCGACGGTCAGGCTGAGCAGACTATTTAGATGCTTAAAGATATGTTGCGAACTTGTGTCTTGGATTTCAAAGGTAATTGGGATGAACACTTACCACTTATAGAATTTTCTTATAATTACAGCTTTCATGCTAGCATTCAGATGGCCCCATTTGAGGCATTGTACGGGAGAAGGTGTACGTCGCCAATTGAATGGTTTGAGGTAGGTGAAGCATAATTGCTAGGGCCAGATCTGGTGTACCAAGCTATGGAAAAAGTTAAGGTTATTCAGGAGAGGATGAAAACTGCGCAGAGTCGCCAAAAATCCTATGCAGACGTTTGCCGAAGAGATTTGGAGTTTCAAATCGATGATTGGGTGCTCTTGAGGGTATCTCATATGAAGGGAGTCATGCGATTCGGAAAGAAAGGGAAATTGAGTCCTAGGTATGTTGGGCCATATCGGATCGTTCAAAGGATTGGTCAAGTTGCTTATAGGTTGGAGTTGCCTCCAGAGATGTCATCAGTGCACTCGGTGTTCCATGTGTCCATGTTGAAGAAAGTGATAGGAGATCCATCCACCATCATGCCGGTCGAGGCTATTGAGGTTAATGAATATTTGTCGTATGAAGAAGTTCCGATTGCCATTCTTGATAGGCAAGTTCATTATTTGAGAAACAAGGAAGTTGCCTCTGTCAAAGTATTGTGGCGAAGTCAACAAGTTGAGGAGGCCACGTGGGAAGCAGAAGAAAAGATGAAGGAAAAGTACGCCCATTTGTTTGATCAAGCTTAGAAGGAATTAAGTGACCCTCTAATTTCAATAACTATCATCTTGTCCAAATTGTTTCCCTCTTAGTGTTAGTAGAGTTTCCTTCATTTTGTAATGGGTTATATGTGTTGTTACCTTGGGTCACTTAAACCTTTCTTGATAAATGAAAGACTTATAAAGATTCATGTGTTAAAATAAACGACTAATAGAAAGTGTAGATTGATAATTGTTTGTTGTATTGTGACGGTTAAATAAGGTAAGGACTCATTGAGGTAGCTAGTGTATGTGCAAATGTAACAATGTGATAAAATATGTGCAATCGTTGAGGTAAGGAAGTGTGTGTAAGTTGTGGAAATTGTTGTAAATGTGTGTTATTGTTTGGTAAGGTGTTTCGGGGGCTCTCTGACAGGTGGAAATGTCCATAGTACAAAGGAAAATCTGGCGAAAATTGTCTGAAATATAGGAGTTAGTAAAAATTTTGACAATTTGCATATCATGTCTTTCAAAACCAACTGATTTTCAAAACCCTCATTCAAGGATGAATGATCTTAAGGGGGCAGGATGTAAGGCCCCGTAAAAGTTTTGTAATTGAAGCCTAGTAGTTATGGTGTCATAGTCCGAATAATGTGTTAGGAATGCGTAGAATTCTTCGTGGCGAGCTTGTGAGCCACGGTTTGGACCCTTGGTAGTGATTTAAGTTTCAAAAATTGAAAGGATAAGTTTTTCCAGAAATTAACAATTCTGCGGTAAGGAATGCGATCGCAGATCTGCTATGCAGATGGCATTCCTACCGCAGAGCTTAACAAAATGTTCTCCAAAAATTGTGTCGAAAATGCGGTCAAATATGCGATCGCAGAATGGAAATGCAGACCGCGGATCTATCGCATAATTTCTTGAGAATTTTTGAGTGTCAAATTTGCGGTGCATTCTACGACCGCAGAACACGAATGCGGACCGCATTCTGGTCGCATATCATAACAGAACATGTGCAATTATTTAGGCAATTTTGCGGTCCATTCTGCTGACTGCATGTTGATTCTGCGATCGCAGATGCGACCGCAGAATTGACTCGGCCCAGATATTTTTTTATAAAATTTGACCCGACCCCTTCTTTAATAAAACACCTTCCACCTTCATTTTTCTCATGACTTCTTAGCAAAATTAGAGAAGGAAAGAGGGGATTCTACAGAGAGAAATCTAATGATCTTCAAAGAGTATTCCTGATCGATGGTCCTTAGGTTCTTAGGGAAAGTGTCATGTTCCCCAATCTTTACAAGGTAAAAACCCTTGTTATTTTCCTCTAATTTCTCAGTTTTTCAAAGGTAAAGAAAGAATTGCATACAATAGCTTTTAGAAATAGAATGTAACACTCATGCATGTTATTGAACTTGAATTTTAGTAAAAAGCTGTGAATAGACGTAAGAGTCAGCAAGAATGAGGTCGGCAAAATAGGGTAACTTGGATAATAATAAAGTAGGAGGTTAAAGGAAGAAAACCCGACACCAGGCATGTATGGCAAATTTTGATTCTTGTAAAATCGTACGTATGTGTGCAATTTGTTTGGTATGTGTTAATTTGACAGATTGTGTGTAATTCTTTGATGTTGTTGTTGGGTATTCAATTCAAATTTTAAAAGAGAATAATTGTTGTGATGGCATACACGGATTCTTGTGGAAAAAAATGAAACACTTGAATTGTGATAAATTGTTGAACATAATGGTATGGGTACTCTTGAATATGGAAATATTGTAACTTTGTTGTAATATCGGTTTGAAAGGTATTTGGAAACATGAACCAATTTGTAATTTGCTTGTTGCACTTGTTGGTGATTTTGTGTAGTGTTCTTGTTTGTTGTTTGTGATTGTTGTGTTTGAAACTGTACGGTGAGATCGGGTAGCGCGCCGCAACACGAAGAAATAAGGTATGGGTTGGGGTGAAAAGGGTGGCCGAGGTAATAAGGATGGAAAGCGATCGAAATCGCCATTGAAATTGATATGAAAATAGTTGATGTGAAATTATGAAAGGAGATAGAAGGAGAGTTTGCAACCTATGGGGCACTGATTGCCCCTTTGTTTGACTAATTGTGTTTTACGTGATTGTTGGTTGTTGTCCTCCTTGTTGATCTTTATTCGTGCATTGGGCAGAGAACTATTTGAAATGAGGAAAATGTGGAAAACATGGTTGGTTGGCTTTATTAATTCTTGGTGTAACTTATTGGTTGTCTTATTATTGTGATTACTTGTTTGATGGCTTGAGTTTACTTGGGACAAAGTTTGTCCATACATACCAGTACAATTCCAGTGTACTGACGTCCCTTTTGTCGGGGACGCTACATTCATGTTATTATTGTATATGGATCAGTAGCAGGCACTTCAGCTCATCGGCAGTAGCATCCTTCATCTTCCACTGCCCGTTTTGATGATCCCCTTTCTTCCTCAGGGCCCTGCATGGCTCATGCCACTTTTGTTTTAGACTTCATTTTGATTTTGTAAGGTATAGCCGGAGCCTTGTTAGCGGCAAGTATTGTATCCCCTTTTGTATTCTAGAGGCTCCGTAGACAGTAAACTGTGGGGTTATGGCCTATGTATATATATGTCGGGCGTTGTAAAAATTGTAAACTTGTTAAGAAGTAATGTGTGTTGTTATGTTGTTAAAGGTATGACTGTTAATTATATAGTGGTAAAGTCCTTGGCTTTTAAGTAATGAACGACACAGGGGTAACGAGTGGGATAGGGAGGCACCCAGGTCCGCTTGATTGGGGCTACCCGGTCAGGCGCCGGTCATGTCCCTCGATTTGGGGCGTGACATATGGGCATAGTGGTGTCCAGTGGGCTTTATTTTACTGCTTTTTAGCTTCGCGGGGCCGCTTCTGATTGGTAGCGCACATATGAGTTGGATAGTCGAGTCGAGTCTGCCTCATTGACTTGGACACAGTTCTCTGACATGTTTATGAGGGAGTTTGTTCCCCAGAGCCTCTAGGATGCTTGGCGTGCAGAGTTTGAGCGGTTGCGCCATGGCACTGTGACAATATCTAAGTATGCCATCAGTTACACTCGGTTGGCCAAACATGCACCGACTTTGGTCGCCACGGTCCGGGAGAGAGTGCAGAGGTTTATTGAGGGTTTTATTCCGCCTATCTGGTCTAGCATGGCTAGGGATCTAGAGATGGATGTGCCTTATCAGCAGGCGGTGGGTATTGTCAGACGGATTGAGGGTATGTTCGCTAGGGAGTAAGGAGAGAGGGAGGCCAAGAGGTCTCGTGAGTCAGGTCATTTCTCTGGTGCCCATACTATTGCAACCAGTCGATATGGCAAGGGTTACTCTGGTCATCTAGTTCATTCAGCATTGCTAGCAGTTGGTGGTACTCCAGCTTCCCGAGCACCTCAGGAGCCTTACTATGCTCCTCCAGTTTCCAGTGCGCCTCCTACGCGAGGTACCTCAAAGGGTCAGTCTAGCGGGAGCAGGCCCAGTCATTCACAGCCATCGCGCCCACCCAGGGCTTGTTATGAGTGTGGGGATACTCGCCATCTGGTTAGGGAGTGTTGTGACATGGGATGGGTGCGCCTTCACAAACTTCACAGCCTCAGCATACTCCATAGGGTCAGCATGCCATCGTTCCAGCTCTAGCTACCACCCTACCAGCCCAGCCAACTAGGGGCAGGGATCAGGGTGATAGCGGCCGCTCTTAAGGGAGGGGTCGGGCCAGATTTTATGCTATTCCTGGTCGTGCCACAGCTGTCGCCTCTGATTTTGTTATCACAACTATTATCTTGGTTAGTCACAGAGAGGAATCGGTTCTATTCGATCCTGGTTCCACTTTTTCATATGCGTCCTCTTATTTTGCTTCACATCTAGGTGTGCCTCGGGATTGTTTGAGTTCCCCCATTTATGTTTCTACTTCGGTGGGAGATTCTCTGTGTGGACCGTGTGTATCGGCCGTGTTTGGTCACTATTTGTGGTTTTGAGAGCAGGGCTGATCTTTTATTGCTCGGTATGGTTGACTTCGATATTATTCTAGGCATGGACTTGTTGTCACCCCATCATGCTATTCATTATTGTCACGCCAAGATCGTGACGCTGGCTATGCCAGACATTCTACGTATTGAGTGGAGTGGTACTCTAGATCACACCCCCAGCCGTGTTATTTCCTTTCTTAAAGCTCAACATATAGTTGAGAAGGGGGTGTGCTGCCTATCTAACTTATGCGAGGGATGTCACTCTATTGATTTAGTTCTAGTAGTAAGAGATTTCTCCGATGTATTTCCAGCTAACCTTCCGGGCATGCCGCTTGATAGAGATATCAATTTTGGTGTTGATTTATTGCCGGCACTCAGCCCATTTCTATTCCCCCGTACCACATGGCTCCTCCTGAGTTGAAGGAGTTGAAGGATCAACTATAGGAGTTGTTGGGTAAGTGTTTCATTTGACCCGGTGTTTCGCCTCGGGGTGCTTCTTTGTTGTTTGTGAAGAAGAAGGACGGTTCTATGTGTATATGCATTGACTATCGCCAGTTGAACAAAGTTACAGTGAAGAACCTGTATCCTTTCCCATGTATTAATAACTTATTTGATCAGCTAAAAGGCGCTCAGGTGTTCTCCAAGGTAGATTTGCGCTCTAGTTATCATCAACCGAAGATTCAGGAGTTAGATATCTCGAAGACTGCCTTCAAGACTTGGTATGGTCATTAAGAGTTCCTCGTTATGTCTTTCGGGCGGACTAATGCCCCATCAGATTTCATGCACTTGATGCACAATATATTCAGGCCACATCTTGACTCGTTCGTGATTGTTTTTATTCATGATATTTTGGTATATTCCCGGAGTCGGGAAGAGCATGAGCAGCACCTGAGGATAGTGCTTTAGACTCTGGGGGAGAAACAATTATATGCAAAGTTCTCTAAATATGAGTTTTGGCTGAGTTTGGCAGCATTCCTAGGCCATGTGGTGTCGAGCGAGGGTATTCGAGTGGATCGGCGGAAGGTGAAGGCCATGCAGGGTTGGAACAGGCCCTCCTCAACTATTGTAATTCGTAGTTTCCTTGGTTTGGCTGGTTATTACCTTCTCTTTGTGGATGGGTTCTCTTCGATCGCTGCACCTATGACCAGGTTGACCCAAAAGGGTGCTCCTTTCCAGTTGATAGAAGAGTGTGAGGCGAGCTTCCAAAAGCTCAAGACAATTTTAACTTTGGCCCCCATCTTGATTTGCCTATCGGTTCAGGGTCCTATACCGTTTTATGTTGATGCCTCACGGGTTGGACTTGGAGCGGTATTGATGCATGACGGTAGGGTGATTGCCTAAGCGTCTCGACAGCTGAAGGTGCATGAAAAGAACTACCCTGTTCACGATCTTGAGTTAGCTGCCATTGTTCATGCCTTGAAATCTAGCGTCATTATTTGTATGGGGTTCCTTGTGAGATTTACACAGATCATCGGAGTTTGCAGCACTTGCTTAAGCAGAAGGACCTGAATTTGCGTCAAAGGAGATGGTTAGAGTTGTTAAAGGATATGATATTACTATTTTTTATCACCCGGGCAAGGCCAATGGGGTTGCCGATGCCTTGAGTCGTCGGGCGGAGAGTTTTCGGAGTTTGCCTTATCAACCAGCCTCAGAGAGACCTATGTTGATGGATGATCAGGCATTGGCCAGGCAGTTTGTTAGATTGTATGTTATAGAGCCCAACCGGGTTCTAGCCTATGTGGTTTCTCGGTCTTCTCCATTTGATCGCATCAAGGAGCGGCAGTTTGATGACCCTTATTTTATTGTTCTTCAAGATAAAGTTCGGCATGGTGATGCTTGAGATGTTACCATCGGGCATGATTGGGTGATGAGGATGCATGGGCGTATTTGTGTGCCCAATGTGGATGATCTTCAAGAGTTGATTCTAGCTGAGGACCATACCTCACGGTATTCCATCCATCCGGGTAACACAAAGATGTATCAGGACTAGAGGCAATACTATTGGTGGAGGCGGCTGAAGAAGTATATAGTTGACTATGTTTCTAGGTGCCTCAACTGTCAGCAGGTGAAGTATGAGCACCAGCATCCGGGTGGGTTGCTACAGTAGATTGAGATCCCAGAGTGGAAATGGGAGCCCATCACCATGGACTTCGTATCTGGACTTCCACGGTCTGTGAGGAAGTTTGATTCTATTTGGGTCATTGTGGATCGACTAACCAAGTCCGCCCATTTCATACCTGTGTGCACTACTTATTCATCGGAGCGGTTGGCAGAGATCTTTATTAGGGAGATAGTCAGGTTGCATGGTATCCAAATTTTCATCATTTCAGACAGAGGCACTCAGTTTACTTCATGGATCTGGAGAGCCGTGCAACAGGAGTTAGGAACTTGAGTGGAGCTGAGCATGGTATTTCACCCCCAGACGGATGGTCAGTCTGAGCGCACTACTTATATTTTGGAGGATATGCTTCGTACATGCGTGATTGAGTTTGGAGGGTCATGGGATCACTTCTTGCCACTAGCGGAGTTTGCTTATAACAACGGCTATCAGTCCAGCATTCATATGGCGCCGTATGAGGCCTTATATGGTAGGAGAGTCAGGTCCCCGATAGGTTAGTTCGAACTGGGCGAGGCCAGGTTATTAGGTAAAGAGATGGTCCAGGATGCGATGGACAAGGTCAAGGTGATTCAAGATAGACTTCGTGCAGCCCAGTCCAGACAGAAGAGTTATGCGGACAAGAAGGTTTGCAATGTGGCATTTATGGTCGTCGAGTGGGTTCTACTTCGAGTATCGCCCATGAAGGGCGTCATGAGATTTAGACAGAAAGGGAAGGTGAGCCCGAGATTTATTGGGCGTTTTGAGATTTTGAGGCTAGTTGGGAAGGTTGCATATGATCTTGCCTTACCTCCCAGCCTAGCCGGAGTCCATCCGGTATATCATGTTTCTATGCTCCGGAGATATCATGGTGACCCGTCACATGTATTGGATTTTAGTTCAGTTCAGCGGGATAAGGATCTATCTTATGTGGAGGAGCTAGTGGCCATTTTGGACAGGCAAATCAAAAAGTTGAGGTCAAACAACATTGCTTCGATGAAGGTCTTGTGGAGGGGTCAGCCGGCTGAGGAGGCGACTTGGGAGGCCGAGTAGGATATGCGCAGCCAGTACCCTCATCTTTTTGCTACCCCAGGCATGTTTTCTATGCTCGTTCGAGGATAAACAAATCTTTAAGTGTAGGAGGATGTAACGACCTGACTGGTCGTGTTTGGAATTTAGGCCCCGATCACCCATTAACTGCTCTCCCTAAGTCCATTTCCGCTATTTTGGTTTGCCGGGATGTTCGGTTCTAGAATTCGGAGTGTTTTGGGACACTTAGTCTAAATGAGCGCATAATAATTGAAAAATGATTCGTATTCGAAACAGTGCTAAGACGAGCTCGGAATGGAAATCGGATGGTTTCGTTAGCTCTGTTAGGTAATTTCGGGGTTGGGAGCGTGTTCGGAATGTATTTTGAAGGTCCGTAGCTCATTTAGGCTTGAAATGCCGAAGTTTGAAAATTTTGAAATTCCGATCCGATAGTAAATTTTTTATCCGAGGGTCGGGTTGGAATTCCGGACATTTCTGTAGCTTCGTCTTGTCATTTTGGATGTGCGTGAAAATTTTTCGGTCATTCGTACAAGTTTTGGATAGGTTTTTGATTGAAAATGTGTTTGGTTAGAATTCAAAGTTCATAGGCTTGAATCCTTGGTTAATTCGTGTTTTCGGTGTTGTTTTAGGTGGTTTAAGGATTTGAACAAGTTTGAACGGTGTTATGGGTCATGTTTGTGGGTTTGGTTGAGGTCCCGGGGGCCTCGGGTGTGTTTCGGATGCTCAACGGATCAATTCCGAAATTTTGAACATTGCAGATTTTTGTTGCAGACAATTACTCTATGCGATCGCATAGGTGCCCCTGCGATCGCATAGTGTCTAGTGAGGAGGTCCCATTTTTCTTCAGTGCAATCGCAAAGTCTTGTCTGTGATCCCATAGGTCTGCTTCCTTTTTCAATGCGATCACACTCCTTGTCCGCGATCGCATAGTGTAATTTGAGTCTGTGCCTCATGTGTCAATTTCTTCTACGCGATCGAATAGTCCTTCATGCGATCGCATTGTATTAATTCTTCACCTTCTGCGATCGCAAGCCTTAGGCTACGATCGCATAGTACAATATTAGGGGCTTCATTTTTTCCTCTACACGATCGTAATTCCTTGTACGCGATCGCATTGAACAAATACCTGGGCAAAATATAACATTTCAAAAACGTGGGTTCTTCCATTTTTGCTCAAACTCAAGCTAGGGAGCTCGATTTTGGGAGATGTTTTGAGGGTTTTTCAGAGAAATTATTGGGTAACGATTTCTTACTCCTTTATGATTAATATCTACTAATCTAAACTCGAATTCCTACATTAATTTCAGATTTTGGATGAACCTTGGGGTAATTTCTTAGAACTAATTTTGATGATTTGATGGGAACTTTGACCTTTGATTTGGGAGATTTTTATATGGTTAGACTCGTGTGAGTACGAGGTTTTTGAAAACGTAAAAAGATATCGATTTCGAGCCGATGGCTAGAGGGGTATTTTGGTCATTTTACCCATTTTCGCGCCTTAGCCTTAATTTTAACAGTGTAATCAGTTACTTGCGATGTTATTTTCACTATGTAATTGGTTTGAATAGATTTAGGCCACTCGGAGTCGGATACTCGTGGCGAGGGCATTGTTTCTTAGCGATACCGGGTTGAGGTAAGTAGCTTGTCTAACCTTGTGTGGAGGACCTCTCCCCTTAGGATATATTATGTGTTAATTTAAATGCCTTGTGCGCGAGGTAACGGGCTTGTACTTGCGCAAATTTTTGAAAATCCACTTTACTTGAATTGTTCAATCGGTGTTATCTCTGTTATTTGACTGGGTTAAATGCAACACTTATCCTGTGTTAGTTAGAGGAGCATGATCAGATATGATTAACTGTCTAAACGTGTATTTGTCTTAATTGAGCTTACGTGAGACATGTTGAGATTTAGTGTGTTTCATTCTTCTCTGTGTGTTTTCCTTGTTTGATTGTGTTTGTTATGTGGATTGCGGGTTCACAATTCCCGGAGATCCTGAGTTACCGATATAAACGGACTACGGGTTCAATTCCTGAAGATCCTGAGTTACTGATATAAATGGACTGCGGGTTCAGCTTCAGAGATCCTGGCTACCAATATAAATGGACTACGGGTTCAATTCCCGGAGATCCTAACTATTGATAAATGGACGGCAGGTTCAATTCTCGGAGATCCTGTGCTACTGAGTTAAATGGAGTGCGGGTTCAGTTCCCGGAGATCCTTTGCTTCTGATCTTGTACTTGTGTTATTTTTCCTTATTTAGCTTAACTGTTAATGACTTGTAGTTTCTTTTTTATTTTGCTATTATTTCAGATTTACTCCTACTTTACACTGTTCGATATTGTTATCATTATTCTCGATAGGGTGCTGACCTTCCTTGTCACTACTCTATCGAGGTTAGGCTTGACACTTACTGAGTACCGTCGTGGTGTACTCATGGTACTCTTGTTCACACTTTTATTGTGTAGATCCAGGTTCATCTAATGAGGCACACTATCGGTGATCGCGGAGCTATTTGGAGAGTTGAGGTATGCATCTGCTGCGTCCACAGATCCGGAGAGTCTCCTTCTGTTCTTCCTTAGAGATATTAGTTCATTACCCTTTTTGTTTCGATTGTTTAGATACTCTTGGAGGATAGAGCCACACTTTTACACTCTTTAGCCTGTGTTTGCCCGTGAGTTTCCGGGTCTTGGAGGTTATATTTTTAGTAATTGTGATAAAGTGTATGTGCCAAGCGACATCTATTACATTTTTTCTATGTTATTCCGCTTTTATTTTTTGTTGTTCGTAAAGGCTATAAATTCCGCAATTGTGTTAGGCTTACCTAGTCGCGAAGACTCCGGTGCCGTCATGACAGGTTCACGATTGGTGGACCGGGGTCGTGACAATGCCTAACATCTTCTCTCGGGTCAACAAAATTTCTTACACAGAATTTCTGGTTCGCAGACTCCAATTGGGAAGTCGACAATTTTCCTTGATTTGGGATTTAAATAAAATCGGTTACTTGGAACACCAAAAGCCAATCCTATCCCAAGTGGCGACTCTACAAATAAATAAATAATCAAAATTCAAATAATGTCAATTTAAATGGAAAAACTCTCATTATACATTTATCCTTCGGGGTAATTGTAATAAAGGAGGTGTGACACGTCGAGCTTCAACTTTTTGCTAGTGCTAGGGTTTGAAACATGTATTAACCCTTTGTTTTCTTCAGAAAACAATGTATGGTTAATACTTGTTTTGAACCATATAGAGTTTCGAGGGTTAACAGTTTTGAGGAATTCTTTCTTCCTCCATGAGAGTCCTCATTTATCTTTACTCTCCCCTCTGTATTCCATCATTGTTATTCCTTCTTTTTTTCTTTGCGTTTTTAGTGCTTTGTGGCTCATTGGTTGAATTTTGCATAGCAGTAATTATTGAATTAATTCATGCTTGATTTTGTCTAAAGAGTGGAATTGTTATAAAATTACAATTGATAAATAGTCTGTTGTTCTGTTTGTGTAAATTCATTTAATTCGTAAGTTGCTAATAAGTTATTTGTGCTTAATTATCTGTTACATAAAAATTGCCTAAGCCATTTGGATTTAATCGTTTCTTTAGTTTGCTTGAAGTCCTAGGGTTGTTGGAATTCAATAATGCAGTAGCCCAAAGGTTGGGATCGACCCAGGGTCAAAATTGACATGTATGCTTCTTGTTTAACTTTGAGGTATGTAGCAGGGCTTTTAAGGGTAAATTAGGAAATTAGGTCAAGGGAATTTGCTTAACAGATTGGGGAATTCCCTAGAAGCTTCTAGTAGGGGTCTTTTGGATTTTTAGGAAGATGATTGGCATAACTTGAGGAACAAGTGAGGGAATAAGAGACCAATTAACAATAAACTGAAATAAAAAAGGGGGAAAAAGGGATGAGTGAAATCCCGAAACTTCCCCTCATTTTCTGCCTATAAAAAATAGCCCCCTCGCCTTCATTTGCAAGTTTGGACAGATCTGAAAACTTCTCAAAAAACTTATAGCATCCAAATTTGAATTTGAATTTCAAAACTTCTCCTAGATCTGAATTCCCTCAAAACCAAAAAATGACAAGAAAATACAACAGGAAACTAAAACACTATGCATTGAAGCTCCTTTCTTAGATTAATTTAAAGTTTAGCCATAAATATGAGCTCCTAGTTATTCTTTGTTCAATTTTCCAGCTCTTTTGGGTCTATTTCAGTCATTTTGGTCAGTCCATGGATTGATTTGGTGTCAAAATATCTCATGGGTTATTTTCTAGATCGAATTGGATTTCAATCAAGTTGTTTTAAGTCATCTGGTGTTATGCTATCATTTGTGATCCAATCCTGGGTGTTTTGACGTTATTTTGGGGTTGGAACTAATTTATTGCTGCTAAACTTGTTGTTTGATGCTACTGACTACTCCTTCTTCATTATTGTAACTTCCATGAATCCAACATAATGTAGATATCGAATTGCAATACAAAATTTGGTTGTTTACTGTTTTACATTTGAATATGTTCCTCGATTTAGCTAATGTTCTTATTGTAGATAAGTATGGACTGTACTGGACTATCGAACTATTGGATCTGTGGTTATTCATCAATATTAGCATTGTATAGTATAGTTTAATCTCTTGTGTTAATTTGATTTGATTTGAGATTTAGAGGATTGTTGTATCAGCGAGTCCTTTTCCTTTTAGTGGATTGAGATCTAGTATAGTATAGTATAGCATAGTTAATACGGATCTGGCTAGTATATTCACTAGAGATTTAAGTTCAGAATAAGAAGTTAGGTGAAAATTGAACCCAAAATAACATAAATTTTTCTGTTGATGCAGAATTGATATCTCATGCGTTTTAGAATAGCTAGTTCTTTAAATTTGTTTACCATGCCCTTTTGAAGAAGTAAAACTCAACCATTAGTGCATTTACAATTTGAAATAGTAGCATATTTCAGTTCCACACGATCTGCTCTCAGTTAAGTTAATTGGGTAGTGTATTTCAGGCTAAGCAGTTGTTGGTCTGTGAGTTATCTCCAAAGTTTTTTTTTCCCAATGTTTTCTTCAACTCTAATTCATGTTTTGTATAAATCGGCATTTAAGTCTGGTCATTAGCTTATTAATTGCATCATTATGTGTTTTCAAATCAGCTAACATAGTAGTACAATTCTAACTTTATTCAAAACAATGCTTGGACTGCCTGGGACATGATTTAAGGCCCAATTTGGCCCAGTCATAAACATTACCCAAAACCTCACCTGGTGTATCTAGTTAGGGACAGGCTGGTACATCTATGGGCCTTGAACCAAGTTTAATTGTTTTGTTTGGGGCTGGTACAAAGTTAAGAATGGCCTTTTTCTTTCCATGGGCCGTTTCAGGATTTGACATGTTGGCGATTTAATTTTATCATTAAAAATATGGTTGTGAATTATTTTGAAATATAAATTTGGGTTTTCGAGTTAAGTAGCGGGTTCAAATTAAAAGGTTCCTCCTTTTGTTTGAATCCGGACTCAAACCTAAGCCTGGATTTTATAACATTAATTAACTAAGGCTCTTTAGAGACAAACCCAATAGAGAATTGTAGTTTACTCTAGGATGTCCTGTAAACAATAAGATGAGAAAGCCTCGCCAAACAAAGCGTATAAATTTGCGAGGCCCTCATTAAATGCTTATATTAAAATACTTAGAATTCGGGATATGCTGTTTAGCAAATTTCACGACCTCCAGCAAAGATAATAACTCGTTAGTCGCTTTGGGCGCGCTTTAAATAATTTTACCATCTTAAATACGGGTGTGCATTTCATACAACCCAAATTCAAATCCCAAAATATTGAATAAGAATGTGTCAAGGATCCGGGTGCATTTTATGATGTGATCCGTAAATATGTTCTTAAACGACGTTCACTTTCTTAAAAATTGACTAAGAGCGGTAAACAATTGTAAAATTACACTATTGGTTTAACATGTATAAAAATCAGATTTTAGCCAAATATAGCAGTTGAGCGACCGTGCTAGAACCACGAAATTCGGGAGTGCCTAACCCCTTCTACCGAGTTAACATAATTCCTTACTCAAATTTCTGGTTTACGACTGTAATATAGAGTGAAACCCTTTCCTCAATTTGGGATTCAAATTAGTGACTTGGAACACCATAAATCTCCCAAGTGGATACTTTGAACCTCTCAATAAACGAATCCTGTTTTGATTGTCCTTTAATTGGAAAAATTCCTTTTATTATTTCCTTCACGGGGTGTAGTAGCGAAAAAGGAGGTGTAACAGCTCTGGCGACTCTGTTGCTGAAAAGAACCTAGAATTTTGGTTCAGGGTTCAAGAATTCGAGCTCAGTTAAATTGTTATATTTGGCTTTGTCTGATTTTTCTACATGTTCCATGCTATATGTGCTAAATGTTTTACCGCTTTGATATTTGTTGAATTGTATATAAACTATCGTGAATCCCTTCCTCTCTTTGAGTTTTGTACATCATGGAGAAGGGTGCACTTCCTATAGCTTCTCTTCTGCTTAGCGTCTTTCTCAATTTAGAACGAGGTTTGGATAAGTTTCTAAGCTAGCGGAGCTTCTGTATCCCTGTTTAGCTGCCTCACCCTTGGCCCAAGTTGTCCACCTAGGTAAGCTAGGTCTAGACCATTAAACCTAGGGTTTAAACCTAGAAGAACAATAACTCATGCCGGATCCCTAGTAGGATGCTTGTTTGTATCATGTGCATTTGACTTTGGGGACTCAAAATAGTGGTTGGGTCCGTCTAGGACAGGTGACCTGAACTGAAATGAACATCCTGATGCATATTACGTTCTACTTGCGTATTTAATTGCTCGACTTTGCATGTTGACCGAATTGTACATAATGAGTGAAAAATTATGAAATATAGTTGTGTTAGGACTAAGTGATGGTAACCATTTGTTTGAGAAAAAAAACCAATGCCCAAATAATACCGAAATATTGCCAGATATTTGAAAAATAAAAATTTGAAAAATAGAAAGAATTGTTGTTCAAAATAGCTTTGATTTTGGCAAATCTGCCTGAACTACGCCAGTTTGATTCTCACCGGATGTGAGATACATAGGCAACCCTCATCGAGTCCAACCACATTTTTTTAAAAAATAGCCAAAAGTACCAAAGTTTTAATTTTCATCAAATAAGTCGGGTGATGCCATTCTTGTTTAAAATAAGATGAAAGTCCCCAAAAGGGCACCAGAAGGTCGTTCTTGCAAGAACAGCCACCCTGAGTCATTTTAAAATGGTTTGCGGGCACAACCTTAGAATCTTCATGTCGGAAGTACTGAAAGGCCGTATTTGCAAAACCGAGTCTTTGTTTTCTTGATAAATTTTTTTGAAAACTAGCCACTTTACTTTTTAAATAAGTCATTACCTAGCCAGTTTTCTTTAAATAATCACACTTTTCTTGAAAAACGCCTTGTCAAGGATGACCGACACTGACATTGAAACCTTCCCAGTCTTGTGCAAGTCCACGGCGATGCCAAGTGATGCCCCGCGAGCCCCAGGATGTGAAGCTTTGATGTACTGTCGATATAGTTTTTAATCATCGAGTCTGTATTTTGTTATTTTGAGTCTACTTTTGTAGGTTCCTTCTCAAGAAAAACAAGTAATCTAGTGGCTTTGTAATCAAAATGTTATTTCTTTATTTTGCATTTAGTTGCAAGAACTATGCTTGGTCTGACTCATGCGGGGTCATGATACGTAGGCAATCTCCGTAGGATTCAACCATAACCAAAAGAAGAAAAAAAAAGAAAAAAAAACAGAGGACATACAACAAAAACGGAAAAGAAAAGAAAAGGGGCGGGAAAAAAAAGAAAAAAGAGAGAAAATCGAGAAAGGGAGAGAATAAGAATAAGAGAAGACAAAGGCAAGAGTGAAAAGAAGAAAAAGAAAAAAAATTTGCAATTGGAAATAAAGAAAAAGTTGGGATGACGCATGTAACAGGTCAAAAGCATAATAGGAACTGTTAACTGCCTAGGTGCATTCACTCCCCAAATGTGCATGTGCCAATATGTTAAATGCCCTAACTCTAACGTGATGGTTTCATTTTGTCATGTCATTCCAAAAAGGTGGTTGGTTTGTGATTTTAAAGTGGTAACTTTTCTTTAAACAAGGACAAAAGGCAATGGTAAACAACAATAGAATTGAGTTTGTTGATACCGGTGCCCGACAATAGTTGGTTGAACGGGATAATGGGTTGGTTGAAGAGGTGCAGATGTTAAGACAGCACATAGCAGACATGTATCAGGCCTGGATGACCGGGAAGGAACCACCTCCGCTGCTACCAATTTTTTTGGATGCTACCCTTACCTAAACTCCCAATACAACACCGGATGATCCTCCATATTCTCCGTATACACCCGCTTATCACTATTTTTCCAACCACTCATCCTCTAGTTACTTCTCCCCATAATTGCCCTTATGTCATATCCACTACCCCGAACAATAAATACCCACTCAAAGCTCGTAAAGCCTAATATCACCCCTCAGAGGTTGCCCACAAGGTCCTTGATTCATACAAGAAGAGCTACCGAGATGAGCTTCATGCTTGAAATGAAAAGGTTACAGGAGGATAACGGCGAGATGGGGTTCCTAGAAAGCTGAAAAGCATAGAACAGTCCTTAAGAGACAAGTGAAGAGTGGGAAGCCAGGGTAGCATGACTCGCAAAGAACTGATTGTTCCCCATGACGTCTGCCTGCCCGCGGGGTTCAAAGTGCCAAAATTAACTTGTACGATGGGCGTGGAGATCCGGTAGCCCACCTAAGGGTCTATTGTAACGAGATGAGGATTGTTGGAGAGAAAGATGATTTGATGATGGCGTATTTCAGTGAGAACCTGGCTGAGGAAGCCTTGGACTGGCATACTCGTCAAGATGGTGATAAGTGGCTTATATTGGGTGACATGGCTCAAGACTTTGTCCGATACATTCAACTAATCAAGTGTTACCCCAGACCGCTCCTCGCTATCTAAGATATAAAATAACCTGGAGGAAAGATTTCATGAGTTTGGGCTCAGATGAATGGACCAAGCTGCTCGAGTCAGTCCCCCAAATGGTGAAGAAGAAATGGTTGAGCTTTTTCTACAGGCCCAGGGACCCATCTACTACAGTCATTTGATCCCGCCCTTAAGAAAATCTTTCAATGATGTGTTAAAAATGGGGGAGGTAGTAGAAGAAGGGATCAAGTCATGGAAAGTCGTGAGTTTTTCGAAAGCCATTCAGAACATTCCAGTAAGCTTGGTTAGAACAAAAAGAAACAGAAAAGAAGATCCAATAGCTTTTCCTGATCAACACTCCCAGACTCGACGTATTCCCCATGAGTATCCTTGTGCACTAGACGACTCTTCACGATGCTACCTCTCTCTACAGAAATCCTAAGTCACACAACACATGCCCAGTACCCAGCTCCACAAAATGCTTATCTACCCCCGCGAGCTTATCAAAAAGACCTTGGATCCGGTTTTGAGTGCAATCAGGCATTTAAGAATAAGAGGGTATGGAAGAAGAAAAACTTCACACCATTGGGAGAGTCACATGCCAGTCTGTTCCACAGGTTAAGGATATTGGATATGTTAAAGCCGATTAAGATAAAAACACTGAACCCTCTTCCAAAGAAGTTTGATCCTTCTTAAAGTTCTGCATACTGCTCAGTTTCCCTGGGGCATGACTTAAATAAATGTTAGAATCTGAAGAATGTGATTTAGAAGCTTATTGATGCAGGCGACATTGTCGTGCAAAGTCCAGAGGCGGCAAACACTAGCCAAATTCCATTACCTGTGCATAATGAGAAGCACATGATGGGTATTATTTATTCTGAAAAACAACATGAGAACCCTTCCGAGATCCTTGGAGGTCCACATGCTACTAAGGTTCCAACGCTATCAGATTTTGATCTTGAGAACGAGCCATCAAAAGGAACCCAAAAAATAGCTTGCTAAGAACAACGTGATGAAGACTTGTGAAGGTTCTAGCAATATTGGCGTAAAACTCAGTGGCTAAGATATCGTGCTTGATATTGGGAAGACGCTCCAATTCTTGGTCGTTCAGAGTGGTGTTTTGGTAGTTTATTTTGTTGTTGTTTATGTTATCCGAGTTATTTCAGGGTTGTAATCCAGATACTATCTTGTGACTTAAACCCTTCTATCCCTTCACTTTGCTTTGTTTGTTTCAAGGGTTGTAACCCTAGTCTAGATTTCTTATTTTGTTGCTTAAACCCTTTCACCGCCAGTCTAATGCAATTCTCTATTTCCTGCCATTTCTAGTCATTTTGTTTAGTTCTCTTCTTCTTTTATAGTTCTTTTCATGCTGGTTCAAGTGATATGACATGCACGTATAATTCTCATCCTGGTTTTAAAAGTCAATTTAGTAATAAAGCAATGAGATAATATTGAAAATGATAGGGACTTTTTAAGGAAATAAGTCAAACCGGGTTAGTTAGAACGTAAAGAAACACTGTTGAAATGCATCATACCACATTGGTTTAAAGCTAAAGGCAAGTTTGCCCCAAGTTTACAAGGGCCATTCATGGTACTGTGTTTGTTATCTGATGGTGCTGGGTAATTGACAAATGTACAAGGCAAATATGCAAATATGGTCAATCAAAAGATGTTACGTATGCTTGTTTAATTATGTAGTTTGTATTTGGCATGTTTTGGAGATTGGAATGATAAAGGCATTTTGTTCTGCTATCCAAACACTTTATCCTTTGTTACCTCTTTTGACCCTCGGTTATTTTCTTGCATACCCCTCTTTCGGAATCGATAATAAAACCCGTAAGCCCAAGTCGGGAATGTGAGTGGGGAAACAAGAGAAAAGCAATGTAATAAAAAAGAAAAAGAAAGGAAAAACAGAAAAGGAAAAGAAAAAAATAAAAGAGAAAAGAAAAGAAAAAGGGAACAAAAAAGAAAAAGAAAAATAAAAGAAAATAGAAAAGAAAAGAAAGAAAAGAAAAGTGGTAGAAAGGGAAAGATCACAGCAACGAAGTAATTTTATGACCTGGACTACATTTGACTTGATCCCGGAAGGGTACGTAGGCAGTCTCTCTCGTAGGTTCAGTCACACCAAATTAAAAGTTCAAAAGTCCACAAGAAAGAAATTGGGGCAGAAGTTGTGGTTGTTATGAGAAATGTGATTCCGAAAGTTGTAATTTTGAATGTTGTTTTGAGCCTTTGATACCTTTTCTTTCTAACCCTATCTAAAAGCCCACATTATGGTCCAAAGGAAGACCTTCTGATAAGTCTTCGAAAGACGCTAAGTCAAGCAAGTAGAGGTAAATCATATTAGGGGCAACACTCTGGTCCAAACTAAGGAATTGAAGAATGAGAGACTCTTGGTTATGAGAACCATCACGGGTACCCCAAGACAATGAAAGCTAAGAGAAATAAAAAATGAGAGAGTCTTATTAATGAAAACCTTCACGGGCACCATAAGGCGATGGTGAGACGAGAGAAAACCAAGATGAGAGAGGCTTGATGAATCAGACCGGGTAAGAGGAGAATTGAAGCCCAGTTTCATAGCAAAAAGGTGCAATAAGAGCCGAACATCAGATTTTCTAAACAGAATAGGCTACAGGTGTGTGTCAAGGTTGTTAGAGTTGGTATCCACACCCGATAGGTTTCTACTTTGTAGTTTTCTTGTTAGGAATCATCTATTTCATGTCTTCCTACTATGTTCCTTTTGTCCTATTTACTTCCTCCTCTTGAGTCTGTCTGGTCATAACAAGTGAGAAATGACTTCAAAATCTGTCACCAAGTTTTCCAATTAAACAAAACGAGATCTGGTGAACACGCCAAGGCATTAAGTTAGGAGAAAACATCAATCACACTGAGTGGGCAACAGTCGACACATTTTGGGATCCTTGTGAAATGTAAAGTCTTGGTATATGTCAATTCATGAACGATGTCATAAATGGAGGGTCAGGACGAACACACCAAAGGTGTTTCCTTTGATAAGCTTGATAAAAGGGTGTTAAACCGGTAACGAGAAAAACCTTCCAAGCAGAAGTCAAAGTTATCATGGCAAATGAGGGAGTTGTAGACCTCAAGGACCGAAGCAGGGGTTAGATTCAAGAAAGAACAACATACATCTTGAGTGGGTGGCAATTGATGTGCTTTGGGATTCATGTAAAATACAAAGGTTTGGTACGTCTCAATTCAGGAACCATGCAACGGATGAAAGGTGTTTGGTGAACGGATCAGAGGTATTCTCCATTTCAAGGGTAGAAAAGAAAGTGGTTAGCCAATAAACAAGCAATGTGTTCGAATGAAATCAGTTATTATGAAAAGTGAGGAAGCAACGAACTTCAAAGTTGAGGCCAGTGGTTAGGTCAAGAAAAAATAGCATATACACGAAGTGGGGGCAATGGACGTGCTTTAGGATTCATGTTAGACGAAAAGATTGGGGAGGAGCAAGTCCATGCAACACAACAAATAGAAGATAGTCGGTTCGAACGGAGAAAGGGTATTCTATGTGATGAGGATGACAGAGAGAGGGGTTTAGTCTAGAAAGAAGCAAGGTCTTCGAGTGGAAATCAGTTTTCATGGGAAGCGAAAGAGCAATCTCCCTCAAAGTTCAAGGCCACAAACCAACCACCATATTTTAAACTAACAAGATTTTTCTCTGATTAAAATAGGGGCAGAAGTTTCGAAGAAATCCTCTGTGAAGAAAGGCAGCACCCAAATAGGTATGACTTGAAATTCTCAGGGCTCTCCTAGAAAATGGGACGGTTTAAATTTCAAAGGAACAGGTCTTAAGTTAGCACAATGTAGCATAAATGTACCCTAAAGGAGCATAAGCTTGCATGTTAGGAGTTTTCAAGACCCTTCTGGATAAGGGGACGTAGTTTTAAGGTTTATTCTCAAGCCCATACTATCCTAACCTAAAAATAACCCTAAAACCTTAGACCTATGGGGGAACCATCACCAAAAAAGAGGAGAACAAAACAAAACCCTAGCACACAAGAGGCTACAGCTGCCGACCCCTCTCCCTCTAGCCGCAACATTAGAAAAAAGAAGCCGCCGACGCTCCTCACCGGCCAAACACGATCAGAACTCTAAACCAAGTCGCTGCTTCCGAACACCATTTCCATAACCGCCAGAAATTCACCGGAAAAAGCAAGCTTCAGCCATAAACGACCCCCACCTGTAGAACAGAGATGTTAATTGCAAGTTATCACAATCAGGACCCCGCCTGGAGAATAGAGGTTGTATCTTCTTTTTAAAGGCAAGTCAGGAGCCCGCCTGCAAAACATAGGACTACATTTTCACATCGCGTTCGCGTGGGGCTAGTCGCGAACGCGAAGAGGAAATTTTGGGGGTTACAATTTGGCCTACGCGAACGTGGAAACAGCCACGGTTGCATCGAATTTCTCCGTTTGACTCATTTTCTTCCTCTTCCGTGCAAAGCCTTGTCAAATTCAATCCTTTTGAAGGCATTGGAACAACTACAACACAACAAGATAACCGCTCCGCCCAGGCTCACGAGGCCTGGTTCTGTTTTCATCCAAATCATTCCCCTCGGGACAGATAGGGCAGCACGCACTTATTATGGAGAACCAGCAGTGAAACTAGGTCTCAAGTACATCGGATTGAGCTACGGACCTCCAACATACATTCCGAACGCGCTCCCAACCCCGAAATCACCTAACAGAGCTAATGGAACCATCGGATTTCCGTTCCGAGGTCGTCTTAACATAACAAAATATAGTGGAGTTCGTACCTTTAGTAGATATAACTTTGGTTAAAACTGTCTTCTAACTAGAAGTTGTCAGGACCCTCCTGGATAATGGGGAGAAGTTAAGACCTCTTTGATAACCTTTAGTAACACCTTTAGAAGATATAACTTAGGTTCTTAATTGTTAGGAGATGTCAGGACATCCCTGGATAATAGGACTTAGCTCTCAAATTTTTATAATAGTTGGTAGAATAATTTAGTATAACACTCACCCATGTTCCCAACTATGAAACTCGGGCAGGAAATTTTCTTTGTTTGTCTATTTTGTTGAAGTCAGGAGCCCACCTGGAGGACAAGGGAATACTTTTCAAGTTCAGCAGTCAGGAGCGCACCTGGAGAACAAGGAATACTTTTCAAGTTCAGCAATCAGGAGCTCACCTGGAGAATAAGGGAATACATTTCAAGTTTCAGCAATTAGGCGCCCACCTGGAGAACAAGGGAAGTGCAATTCAAATTTTAGCTTTCAAATTTTTCATATTTGATTACATGATGTGCCCAACCACCAAACTGGGGTAGAAAATTTTCTTTCTTCGTCTATTTCGTTGAAGTCAGTAGCCCACCCGGAGAACAAGGGAATACTTTTCAAGTTCAGTAATCAAGAGCCTACCCGGAGAACAAGGGAATACTTTTCAAGTTCAGCAGTCAGGAGCCCACCTGGAGAACAAGGGAATACTTTTCAGGTTCAGCAATCAGGAGCCCACCCTGGAGAACAAGGGAATACATTTCAAGTTTCAGCAACCAGGCGCCCACCCGGAGAACAAGGGAAGTACAACTCAAATTTTAGCTTTCAAATTTTTAATATTTGATAACATAACGTGCCCAACCATCAAACTGGGGTAGGAAAGTTTCTTTGTTTGTCTATTTTGTTAAAGTCAGGAGCCCACCTAGAAAACAAGGGAATACTTTTCAAGTTCAGCAATCAGGAGCCCACCTGGACAACAAGGGAGTACTTTTCAAGTTCAGCAATCTGGATCCCACCTGGAGAACAAGGGAATACATTTCAAGTTTCAGCAATCAGGCGCCTACCAAGAGAACAAGGGAAGTACAATTTAAATTTTAGCTTTCAATTTCTAATATTTAGATAACATGATGTGTCTAGCCACCAAACTGGAGCAGAAAATTTTCTTTATTTGTCTATTTTGTTGAAGTTAGGAGCCCACTTGAAGAACAAGGGAATACATTTCAAGTGTCAGCAATCAGGAGCCCGCCTGGAGAATAGAGGCATGTATTTCAAATGTCTGCAGTCAAGCATCACTCGGAGGAATGGGAAAACATCTCCGATCATAATTCAAGGACACAACAAAAGAATTCCATCGGAAGGATACAGGTTCAAGGCAACAAGCTCCGCAAGATCAAGACATAGATAGAACTTTTTATAATTCATAGATCATAGCTTAGGCTAGCTTCTTTTTGTTTCAACACGGTGTAATAATGAGGGTCAGCAAGCATTAGCAGCAGCGACAATAGTGAAATCACAGCTCTCAGTAGTCCCAACAACCAAACCGTCCCGAACTACACTGACCTAATTCCTTTTTAGCCAAGGATATGTAGGCAACCTCGGAAGTAGAGTGCGGTCAAAGCTTTCAAAAATGATTCACATGGAGTATTCGAACGGGAAAAAATCGCTCGAATCCACTCACTTATCTTTCCATGGAAACTCTTCGTGTTCCCGAACAAAGAGAGGAAACTGTGAGCACACAATTTTTGCCCTATATTAAATACTCCCATAAATTCAAAACAAGATAACTTCTTTTCATTATTTACAATTTTATGGATTTTTGTGACATTTTATGTTAATTGTTTGCATTTTTCATGTGCATTTTAATCAATGAAAAATACAAAAATATACCTAACATTTGCATTTAGGGTTAATTTCATATTTTAGGATTAACTAGTAATTACGTTACTTCACAAAGAAGAAAACAACAAAAATAGTTCCGTTGGCATTTTTAACTATTAATTTTTGAATTTGTCATGAGTTTCATTTCAATAGGACTTAATCAATTTGGAGGAAATTATTAGTTTTATTTTGGAAATAAACCAGGTCTTTATTTTAATTTTACATTTTACAAAATCTGAATATAATAGGAAAAAAATAAAAAAAATTATAAAAGAGAGGAAATTAAAAGAAATGGGGTGGTCTTCATGGATTGTCCAATTTTGGTCCAAAATTGAGCCCAATGCCCCCCAATCCCAGTTCAAAAAACAAACCCAGGTCACAGCCCATTCAGTCCAAATCTTATGTCTCTAAGATCGCTGATACGACGGCGTTTCAAATTACTAAATGATCAAGCAATCCTGGCCGTTCATTTACTTCATCCAAGGGCCTCAATCCCTTCTCCCAATTTTATTAAAAGTGTCCGAAGAGACCATTGTTAAACCTAAGACTAATCTCCTTCGCTCCCATATCTCACCACCGTCGCCACCACCGGAAATCACCGTGTGGTGGCGTTTGATCTCCAAACCTTACCAATATTGTGTCACAAACTCCTCCTAACCCGTCATCTCAAATCTGTACTCCATTCACCCCAAGCCCCTCCTAAACCCCTCAAATTTTAGATTTAAAAGGACAGAACCCTAGCGCCGCCCACTTTTTTCGGTGGCTGCTCTATCGCTAATCGCCTTTAAACTAATACCTTTGAATCTTTGTGTCCCCCTCATTCCAAAACTCCAGTCTATCTCCTTTAAATACCTGTGGAATCCCTTGAATATCAAATTGAAAATCGAAACCCTAGCGCCACCACAACTCCTCCGTTGGCGGCGCCGCTCCATTCAACCTCAAACTATATCCATGCAACCATCGCCCTTTCTTCTAACCATAAGTTTCCACCATCTTTCTCCAAATTGTCACTGTATTGGTGAAAATAGACTCGCCACGTGGGTCTATTAAATAGAAACGCGTGTCAATAATATTTGAAGAAAAGTGAAGAATGACATGTAAAGATGATATATGAAACACCCCCAGGACTGAACATCCTTGTACCGTGCCTGTTAGCCATGGAACTGATCATCATAAAATAGCCCAGAACAGGCACGAGATTTGACTTAACAGGCACGAGATTGACTTAATAGGCACGAGATTTGACTCAACAGGCACGAGATTGACTCAACAGGCACGAGATTAACTCATCAGTTATGGAATTAACTCATCAGTTATGGAATTAACTCACCAGTTTTGGAACTAACTCATCAGTTACAAAATTAAGTCATCAGTTACAGAATTCTAGCATTTACACACCTGTTACAAGTCTTCCAAAAGTAATGAATGAATTGAGTAAATGCCCATAATTGACACATAATTCAAGAGGAATGATTACTTATTTAGTCCTATAAATAGACATATTTTTACCACCATATGGGAAATCTAATTTTATTCTCTACAATTCTATACATTGTAATTTATAGCATATTTCTCTCAAGTTAGCCATAGTTCGGCCCTTCAAGCTTTGTTCGGCTCATTATCCTATTAAGGATTTGAGAATTCTTTTTTCTCAGCTTTATTTTAATTATATTATCTGCCATTGAAGTTATTCCCACTTCTCCATCACAATGTATTAACAAAATTTTATATCTTTCGTATTGAATCGGTTGCTTGTGGCCCGCCATATAAAATTATTGCTTTAACCATAAAAACTTTTTTTTTTGGTTAAACAGTTTTGTTCCGTTAACGGGAACTCAAGCAAATTTGCTATTCATCCGAAGATAGTAAGAATTTTTGTTAATATTTGTTTGTTTTTAGTTTAAACCTTCATCATGACCGAAACTTGCCAATCAACATAGTTGAGGACAACAAAGTTGGAGATGGCTTTACCATGCAAAATAAAAAGAGGAGAATAGCCATGATAATGATATGTAAACAACAAATAGAGAAAAATAGAGAATGTTCATTGATATATTGGTACCACAACTATCACTACCAGAACTGATTATAACAAATCTGTATGAAACAATTCCGAAACAGAAAGTTCAAGTATACCAGGTAATTTTAATTTGCAAAATTTAGTTCTAACCTTACAGAAACAGATCAAGGAACAAAACGAGCGGGTAGAACACCTCTGAGAATTCCCATCTATCCTACAGGAATGATATGCATAACCGTTGCAACAACAGAATTTAAACAGAAGAAGACACGATCCGAGCAAAGAGATATGATATTTTCTTCTCGGGATGGAATAGATTCGGATCTATCTAAACAAGTAAGGAATTACCTTTCTAAATTATAACATTTCATAGGAGAAGAATGAAGATTATGAGCAACATGGGCTAAACTTCCACGGGATTGCTTACAAAGACACCACACCTAACAACTGAAAAAAAAAGAGATATCTGCTGGATGGAATACACCGCGAGGAAGGATGGTTCATTAATAACCTTGGAAAATTATACAAAAATATTTTCCGAAGTAATCATTGAACCAAAAGCATCAGAATCCACGAGGTCAAATGCTGAAGAACTAGAAATTATCATTGACTTCCCATATCGGAAGGTTTACGTTGGTCCTGACTCGACACCAAATTTAAAGGTAATTTTTACATGTAAAAAAACTTTTGCTTTGCTTGCCTCCATGCTAATATAATAGGTGTACCACCGGAGGTAAGGGTTTATATGCTCAATATTGACCTGTGGAATAATCTGGTGAAGCAACAGGAGAAACTAGAGTCAAATAATAAAAGATAAAGTTACAGAACTTTGAAAGATCGATTTTGTTCTAAAAGTCGAATCATTCAAACTCGCTATCTAACAACAACACATCATCACTTTCAAAATTTTTAGGAGAAAAATGATTGCCGGTACACTAATTATCTCGGATGTCTCGGTAAATGCAATTTTGATTTAAGAAGATAAATGTACACATTCTCCTATCTATTATAGAATGCTCTTTGGTACAGAAAATACATATCAATATTTTGATAAGTTGGCATTAATTGTAGTTGCCTTAAATCTAAGGCTTTAGATTCAATGTCATTCAATTCCCATAGTCACTATATTTTTATTATGCAATATTTTGCATAGACATGAATTGTCAGGAAGGATAACTAAATTAGTAGTTGAACTAAGTGAATATTATATTATTTATCATCCATTTACGATTATAAAATTATAAATTAAGCAGATTTCATGATTAATCTTAGCTCGAACATATTACCCGAACATGTTATTTCTAGGATAATTCTCGGGATCTGGACCTCCTACACAATTAGGTCCACAAATACCAAACTTTCTTAGTTAGGGACAATGCTAAATGCCTATCAGAAAAAATAGTTAGATAATTTATAAAAAGAATTTATTACTAACAACAAAGTCGAGTATGAAGCATATGCTACATGGCTTGAATTAGCTTGGGAAATCAGAGAAAAATTATTGATTTAACGACTAATCAAATCTAAGAAAACTATGCGGCCCAAGAAAATAGAGTCGAATGTGCTAGTCTCGGATCAACTGCTGATATCTAACTCCGAAGGAAACTCTGAGCTCTTATTGAGAAATATTATTTCCGGATCAAACAGTCTCGGGATTGAGCCATCTATTATTTAGGAGATCCCCGATCTGTCATCAATTAGAATGAAAATGAGGTAAGCATGGCTTATTTAATTTGAAATTGGCATAATAAATTCATTTATTACTTGCAGAATATGACTTTACCCAAATATAAGCATGCTCTCGATAATTCTGAGTGGGTCTCATCCTGTACTACCTGCCTCGTTGAAGGAGAATTATATTTGAGAATATTCAAGGATCCAAAATCTAAAATGGCACATGAAACAAAAAAAATATGATGCAAGAAATTTATAAAGAAAGCTGTGAAAATTACTCTGGTAACAAGTCTTTAAATCAAAAACTCATCGAAGTCAGTATGAATAGCTCAAATCAAGATATGGCATAATCCTCGACAATATTTTGGAACCTCCGTAGTTCATAACCAGAGTACGAAATGTTGGAACTAGACCATTTGAAAGTCCATCAATATTGAAACTAACTATCCTACGGGGGACTATTAAACTGCGGATTGCCAAATTATGATTCCAGTGTTTGAGTTCTCATACATCAAAACTCAAATGCTAGGAAGATTACATATACTTGAAGATTAGTTAATTTGACATGACATTATTTACCAGCTCAACTTAGTTAGTTGTATTACTCACACCAAGCATAAACACATTAAACAGTGTTGAATGAGTTCTTCACAAATATGTATACTACATGTACACAAAAAGAATCGAGAACTCCATGTCAGAGTCAAGAATCCCACTATAAAAAATGAGAGTTTTACATCTAAGTCAAGATAAAAGTATGCAAATATGCCACCAGAATAAAGTTCACTTTGAACAAACACACAACTTATATTCGGTCCAACAACGACCATTCAAGCTAAATATATAAGCCTTTCTTAATGGCTAATCGTATTATGACTCGGATCGATTATCCCGTAAATTTCAAATATTATTTACTGTACTTGGAAGTATGTTCATATACTCCAATATGGATTCAAAATCCAATCAGATTAAATGTCTCTTCAGGATAAATCTACTAAGATATATATTTATCCGGGGTTAATATTTCCTCAAACTTAATGTTTTACCGGGATCAATACTCCCTTAAATTTTAGTGGTGTCAATACTCTTATAAATCCTATCAGGATTAATAATCCCTCAAACTAAAAGTCTACTCGGATCAATCGATCTTATTTTACGCCCGAATGAAAAGGAGATGTCCTATTCATAGCGTTTAAAGTATATAAAAGTGTCTTTTATTTAAAAGTTAGACACCCAAAGGTGCAACTTCAGACATCACATATGTAACGATGCATTCAAACATATATTTTAAGTCCAAAATATTAAGTGTGAGCACTCAAATAATTTTCTAAAGTGCCAAGAAAAACTTGTACTTGGATAAGTTTCCTAAAATGCCAAATGATGATATTAGACCCGAGAGACACGAGGAACACTGTATTATTCCTAGTCTAGGTTACAACCATTTTGAAAAAAAGGGTTAAGCAATTGTCATCTAAATGTATACCTCAGAAAATGGACCGCGTGGAAGGAATAATCAAATGATCGAGATTTCATACTTTAAAGCTCTAACACTTGGGGGACAATACATATGAAAGGCAAAAAAGACAAGAAAAATTAAAATTCAAGTCAAGCCTAAGGTCTACTCAACAAATTGAAAGTTAAGAGCAAAGTCACGAGCTAAGGCCAAAGAAAAACCTTATACGTTAAAAGGCAATGTAATGGAAATCTTGTGAATTATTCAAGTGAAACGAGGTTATAAATAAAAACCTTGTGTAGTGAAACAAGGTTATAAATAAAAACCTTGTGTAGTGAAACATGTTACAAATAAAAACCTTGTGGTTTGACCTTGTGTCTTATTTAAGTGAAACAAAGCTACGAATAAAAACCTTGTGTTTTATTCAATATACTTAAACAAGTTACAAATAAAAACCTTGTGTTTTGTTTCCTTTTTTGAAATCTCTTACAAAAAAAATAGTTACGAAAGAGTTATAGATGATACTTAAATACATGTAAAGTATTATATAAAAATAAAATGATAGAGAATTTCCTCGAAGTTGTTCAAAGAAACATGTATGTTCCTATCTCTTCTTTTGTATATTTAACCATTTTGAAGTTGAGACGTCTTCTTCATTAAGTGTCGTTCATAAAAGGGCCCTCTTTTATAATTCGTGCTTATTCAAAAAAGTCACAGAGCATTAAAGCATTTTAGTGCAAAGTTAAATGGTAAAACAAAAACCCAAACATTAAAACAGACAAAAAATAAAGCATATATATATATATATATATATATATATATATATATATATATATATATATATAAAACTTTGCAAATATAAGGCAAAGATTTGTCTTCAAACCCCTAAACAAGACAGGGGTAAACCAACTGATTATTGACGAAAGGAACATAAGCGATGGAGCTATCATCTGAATCTCTAAGTTCTGCACTCTTTTTTCCTTCGTCCGGTGTTTGTCCTTATTGGGTTTTTCCGGCAAGGTTTTTAATGTGGCAGAGACAAGGATAAAAAGGATAAAATCTTCCACTTCCTGGTCACATCATAGTTAGTAACCGGAAAGTGGGGGGACTATCTGTATTGGTGAAAATTAGACTCGCCACATGGGTCTATTAAATAGCGACACGTGTCAATAAAGTTTGAAGAAAAGTGAAGAATGACATGTAAATATGATATATGAAACACCCCCAGGACTGAACATACTCGTACCGTGCCTCTTAGCCATGGAACTGATCATCATAAAATAGCCCAGAACAAGCACGAGATTTGACTTAACGGGCACGAGATTGACTTAACAGGCACGAGATTTGACTCAACATGCACGGGATTGACTCCACAGGCACAGGATTGACTCAACAGGCACATGATTAACTCATCATTTACAGAATCAACTCATCAGTTACGAAATGAACTCATCAGTTACGAAATTAAGTCATGAGTTATGGAATTCCAGCATTTACACAGGTGTTACAAGTCTTCCAAAAGTAATGGATGAATTGAGTAAATGCTTATAATTGACACATAATTCAAGAGGAATGGTTACTTATTTAGTCCTATAAATAGACATATTTTTACCACCATGTGGAGAATCTAATTTTCTTCTCTACAATTCTATACATTGTAATTTATAGCATATTTCTCTCAAGTTAGCCATAGTTCGGCCCTTCAAGCTCTGTTCGACTCATTATCCTATCAAGGATCATTCAATAAGAAGCTTTATTTTAATTATATTATCTGTCATTGAATTTATTTCTCACTTCTCTATCACATTGTATTAACAAAATTTTATAACTTTCGGACTGAACCGGTTGCTTGTGGCCCGTCATATAAAATTATTGATTTGACCTTAAAAACTTTTTTTTGGTTAAAGAGTCACCAAGTTTGGAATCTTAAAATAAAGAGAAAGTGAGTCGGTCGAGTTTCAAGTTTCTGCGAGTGCTAGGGTTTGAAACAGGTATTAACCCTTTGTTTTCCTCAAAAGAAATGTATGGTTAATACTTGTTTTGAACCATATGATGTTTTGAGGGTTAGCAGTTTTGAGGTTTTCTTTCTTCTTCCTAGAGAGTCTTTATTCATATTCACTCTCCCCTATTCTCTGTATTCCATCATTGTTATTCCTTCTTGTTTTCTTTGCATTTTTAGTGCTTCATGGCTCATTGGTTTAATTTTGCATAGCAGTAATTGTTGAATTAATTCATGTTTGATTTTTTTTAAAGAGTGGAATTGTCATAAAATTACAATTGATAAATACTCTATTGATCTGTTTGGGTAAATTCATTCAGTTCGTAAGTTGCTAATAAGTGATTTGAGCTTAATTATTTGTTTCGTGAAAATTGCCTGAGTCATTTGGATTCAATCGTTTCATTAGTTTGCTTATTAATGCTTGAAGTCCTAGGGCTATTGGAATTCAATAATAAAGTAGCCCAACAGTTCGGATCGGCCTAGGGTCAAAATTGACCCGTTTGCTTCTTCTTTAACTTTTAGGTAAGTAGTAGGGCTTTTAAGGGTAAATTAGGAAATTAGGTCAAGGGAATTTACATAACAGATTGGGAAATACCATAGAAGCTTCTAGTAGGGGTCTTTTTGGATTTTTAGGAATATGAAAGGCATAACATGAGGAAGAAGTCTGGAAATAAGGGACCAATTAATAATAAACTAAAATAAAGGAGGGGGGGGGGAGATAAGTGAAATCCAAAAACTTCCCCTAATCTTTTGCCTATAAAAGGCAATCCCCTTTCCTTCATTTACAAGTTTGGACAGATATGAGAACTCCTCAAAAAACTTATAGCATCCAAATTTGAATTTGAATTTCGAAACTTCTCCTAGATCTGAATTCCTTCAAAAATAAAAAATAAAAACACAGAAGAAAATGTAGCAGAAAACTAAAATACTGTGCATTAAAGCTCCCTTATTAGATTAATTTGAAGTTTAGGCATAATAAGCTCCTAGTTATTCCTGGTTCAAACCAGCTTTTTTGGGTATATTTCAGTCATTTTGGTTAGTCCATGGATTGATTTGGTGTCAAAATACCTCCTGGGTTATTTTCTAGTCTAATTGGATTTCAATCAAGATTTTTTAAGTTATCTGGTGTTATGCTGTCATTTGTGATCCAATCCTGGGTATTTTGACGTTATTTTGGGGTTGGAACTGATTTATTGATGCTGAACTTGCTGTTTGCTGCTACTGACTGCTCCTTCTTCATTATTGTAACTTCCATGTACACTTCATGAATCAAACATAACGTAGATACAGAATTGCAATACGAAGTGAAGTTAGTGCACGATTTTGCTGGAGATTTGGTTGTTTAGTGTTTTACATTTGAATATATTCCTCGATTTAGCTAATGTTCTTATTGTAGATAAGTTGTTCTTATTGTAGATAAGTATGGACTATATTGGACTGTCGAACTATTGGATATGTGGTTATTCATCCATATTAGCATAGTATAGTATAGTTTAATCTCTTGTGTTGATTTGATTTGTTTTTATATTTAGAGGATTATGTCAGTGAGTCCTTTTCCTTTTAGAGGATTGAGATCTAGTATAGTATAGTATAGTTAATACATATCTGGCTAGTATATTCACTAGAATAAGATGTTAGGTGAAAATTGATCCCAAAATAACATAAATTTTTCTGTTGATGCAAAATTGATATCTCATGCGTTTTAGAATAGCTAGTTCTTTCAATTTTTTGCCATGCCTTTTTGAAGAAGTAAAACTCAAACATCAGTGCATTTACAATTCGAAACAGTAGCATATTTCAGTTCCACATGATGTGCTCTCAATTAAGTTAATTAGGTAGTGTATTTCAGGCTAAGAAAATTTTGGTTTGTGAATTATCTCCAAAGTTTTTTTCCAATGTTTTCTTTGTCACGACCCCAAAACCAGGTCGTGATGGTGCCCAGCACATTGCTAGGCTTGCCTAACCGATCATTCAAAATACAGAGCTATCAGCTCTCACATTACCTTTAAAAGTATTAACAGAGATAAGAAAATACAAAAGTTTAGCATAACTGAGAAAAATATCCCAAAACAACACAAGTGTTCCCCATAGAATATGGGGTCACGAGTCAGGAGCCTCTACCGAAGTGCTATAATAGAACTAATACATAAGTGTAAGACAACGTGTGGAAAATCAACAAAAATATAACATGGAAGGTCGGGTCCTGCGGACGCCAAGCAGCTACCTCGACAATCCGTAAAATGCTCTAGAGCAGCTGGGAAGTCAACCCTATTGTAAGGTACCTGGATCTATACACAAGGTGCAGGGAGTAGTGTGAGTTCTTCCAACTCAGTGGTAATAAGCACGGATAAAGACATTGAAGGTAAAAATACCCAATAAACCACAAAGCGAAGCTATGTAATACTCTTTTATACTTTTCAGCAGTATAAATAACAAATAAAGCAACGACAGTTAAAATAGTACAACAGATGTATCTAAATGCAATGCAGATGCATGAACATGACCGCTATGGCGCGTAGCCCGATCCATTTGGGTACCCGCGCTCACTGTGGGGGTTCCGACTCCGAAGGGCCTCCTACAGCCCAAGCGCAATATCAGTGATATGATGCGGCGTGCAGCCCGATCCACTACCAGTCCAGCTACATGCAATGCAAGCCTCACAGGCACAGTAAATTACCATTTTGAAATCCTTTTAACAGTAATAGTAGAAACCAGTGTTTAGAAATACCAGAGTTTGGAAAATTGCTTTAAATAGTGTCTAGCTCAGGACTGATATCAGGATAACATTCTATGATCGTAGAAACAATGATAACGGTCCTCACATGATCCTAATGACTGGCTCACAACCCAAAGATATCCACAACCATCCAAGTAGGACGTTTACCGACTCATTTATAGCCATCAACATACTATAATACTACACAATCGGACTAAGCCATAGTACCCAATCATAATCGACCCCGCACTCATAGTAGAGTACGTGTCTCTCCTCAATACACCATCACATAGTGATATACCGGGGTTTCAAACCCTCAGGTCATCATCCATACCCATTACTCACCTCGAACCGGCTAAAATACTCTGCAATTCCCTTGCCATGAGAATCAACCTCCGCGGGTGCCGAATCTGATCAAAACCAATAGGAATACATTAAAATAGGCTAAAGGAACACAACCCAATCGAAATAACTCGAATTACACCAAAAAATACGAAGTTGGCAAAACCCGAGCCTCGGGCTCGCTTCTCAAAAAATTACAAAATCTACATTTTCATAATCCATGTCTTGCCACGAGTCCATACATATAAAGTTTATCAAAATCGGAGTTTATTTGCTCATTCAAATCATCAATTTTCATTTTCTTAGGCTTAGAGAAAATCCTCCATTTTTACACCTTAATTCCTCCATTTTCACAGACTAAATCCATGCTTTTTCAATATATTAACATAATTTGGGTCCAAGAGTTCTTACCTAATGATACTCCTCAATTTCCTCCTCAAAATCGCCCAATTATTCTCTAAGTTCGAAGCCCCAATTAATTTTTCTCTACTGAAATTTCGAACCAATCTGAAGCATTAAACCCTTCAGGGGTTTCACTTCTGCAACTCTTGAGTTGCTTCCGCGCTCCCTCTCCTGCGGACAAATAGCTGCTTCTGCGGATTTCACTTAAACCCTCAAGTTCCTCTTCTGTGAATAATGAATCGCTTCCACGACGTCACTTATACGGACAAGGGTCTGCTTCTGCGAAAACTTCCGACATGACCAACTTCGCTTCTGCAAGCGTGTTCCCGCTTCTGCGGGCTTGCCTGAGCGAACGCCTATCTGCTTCTGCAGACCCAGCTGACCCACTCGCACCTGTTCCCCCCTTGCTGCTTCTGCAAACTCGCTTCTATGGTCCAATTCCGCAGAAGCAAAAATACCAGATGATAGATCTTTAGACCTGTTGCATCGCTCAAAAATTCTCGTTTGACCTTCCGTAATCATCCCGAGGCCCTCGAGACCTCAAGAAAAATTACAAACTCATTCTGAAACATCATACCAACTTGTTCCAATCATAAAGTCACGCCGTTAACCATAAAAATCACCAAATTACCTCCGATTCAAGCCAAATTTTCCTTAGAACTTCCGAAACCTACACCCAATCAAATACCCAAACAAATGATGTTCGAATGACCTGAAAATTTGCAGATATATCCAAAATCACATAAAGAAGCTACTTCAACTGTCGGTATTCCATTCTGACCCCCGGATGAAAATCTCACCTATCAACCGGATTCCGCCAAAATTCCAACTTAGCCAATTCAAGCCTATTTCTACACCGGACCTCCGAATTCAATTTTGATCGCTCCCCTAAGTCACAAATGACCTCCTGAAGCTAACCAAACCACCGAAATCCACATCCGGACCCTCTAACAATAAAGTCAACTTTAGGTTAACTTTTCTGAAACAAGCTTTATTCTAAAAGGCTATATGCCTTATTTTCAACCAGATTCAACCCAAACTCACCCGATAGACTCTAATAGAGATATAGAAACATGAAACAATATAATGAGGGGATAACAGGCGGTAACTCTCGTGACGACGGGCCGGGTCATCAAATTCTCCCCAACTTAAGAAAACTCTCGTCCTCAAGCGGGTCAAGAAACATACCCGGAGACTCAAATAAGTGAGGATATATGTTTCGTATATTCTGCTCGATCTCCAAAGTGGCCTCCTCCATAGGCCGACCTCTCTATTGAACCTTCACTGATGCATTAGCCTTGGACCTCAATCTCCGCACCTGATGACCCAATATATCTATAGGCTCCACATCATAGGTCAAGTCATCATCAATCTGAACTGTATTAAAATCCAATACATGCGATGGGTCACCAACATACTTCCGGAGCATAGGCACGTGAAACACCGGATGAACTCCCGATAGAGTGGGTGGAAAAGCAAGCATATAGGCCACCTCACCAATACTCCTAAGAATCTCAAAAGGGCCAATGAATCTCGGACTGAGCTTTCCTTTCTTCCCAAATCTCATGAAGCCTTTCATAGGTGAAACCTTCAGTAAGACCTTCTCACCCACTGAATAAGACACATCACGAACCTTCCGGTCTGTATAACTCTTCTGGCACGTCTGGGCTGTCAGAAGTCTCTCCTGAATCACCTTCACCTTATCCAAAGCATCCTGGACCAACTCTGTCCCCAACAACCCAGCCTCACCGGGCTCAAACCAACCAACTAGAGATCTACACCGTCGCCCATATAAGGCCTCATACGGTGCCATCTGAATACTGGATTGGTAGCTGTTGTTATAAGTAAACTCTGCAAGAGGCAAATAATCAGCCCATAAACTACCAAAATCAATAACGCAAGCGCACAACATATCCTCCAAGATCTGAATGGTACGCTCGGACTGTCTGTCCGTCTGAGGATGAAATGCAATACTTAACTCAACCTGTGAGATCAACTCACGCAGAAATGCCCTCCAAAACTATGAAGTAAACTGAGTACCTCTGTCTGATATAATAGAAACTGAAACTCCATGCAATCTCACAATCTCACGAATGAATATCTCAGATAATCACTCCAAGGAGTATGTAGTACACACATGAATGAAGCTCACTGACTTGGTCAGCCTATCCACAATCACCCAAACTAAATCAAACTTCCTCGTTGTCCGAGGGTGTCCACTAACAAAGTCCATAGTGATCCTCTCACATTTCCACTCGGGAATATCAATACACTAAAACACGCCATCGAGCCTCTGATGCTCATACTTGACTTGCTGACTGTTGAAGCACTGTGTTACACGACTCACAATATCCTTCTTCATCATTCTCCACAAGTAATGCTATCCCAAATTCTGATACATCTTCGCGGCACCTCGATGGATAGAATATCGCAAGCTATAGGTCTCCTCCAATATAAACTCATGAAGTACAGCAACATTGGGCACACATATCCATCCCTGCATCCTCAACACACCATCACCATCAGTAGTAACATCCCTAGCATCATCATGCTGAACTCTGTCCTTAAGGACAAGCAAATGTGGATCATTATATTGGCGCTCATGAATGCGATCATATAAGGAAGACCAAGAAACAACGCAAGCTAACACCATGCTGGTCTCTGAAATATCCAACCTCACTAGCCGATTGACCAACGCCTGGACATCGTATGCAAATGGTCTCTCCCCAACTAGAATATACGCCAAGCTGCCCATACTAACTGCCTTTCGACTCAAAGCATCGACCACTACATTGGCCTTCCCTGGATGATATAGAATAGTAATCTCATAATCCCTGAGCAACTCAAGCCCCCTCCATTGCCTCAAATTAAGATCCTTCTGTTTGAACAAGTTTTGGAGACTACGATGATCATTATACACCTCACAGGACACACCGTACAAATAGTTCCTCCAAATCTTCAAGGCATGAACTATGGTACCTAACTCCAAATTATGAACAGGGTAATTCGTCTCATCAGGCTTCAACTGACAAGAAGAATAATCAATAACTCTACCCTCCTACATCAACACATAACCTATCCCCACTTTCAAGGCATCACAATATACGGTATATGAACCTGAAGGTGATGACAAGAATAACATTGGTTGTGGTCAAAGCTGTTTTGAGCTTCTGAAAGCTCTCCTCGCACTCATCCGACCACACAAATGGTGCACCATTATGCGTTAATCTGTTTAAAAAATAAGCAATGGATGAAAATCCCTAAACAAACCGGCGATAATACCCCGCCAAAACAAGGAAACTCCGGATCTCCGTAGCTAAGGACGGTTAAGGCCAACTCTACTCCGCCTCTATCTTCTTCGGGTCGACCTGAATACCATCACGAGACACCACATGACCTACAAAAGCTACAGACTCGAGCCAGAACTTGCACTTGGAGAACTTCGCATACAATTTCTCCTCCCTCAACCTCTGCAACACAACAATCAGATACTGAGCATGCTCCTCCTAGCTTCGAGAGTATACAACACGATCACGAAAGAATCCAGATATGGCCGGAACACACTGTTTATCAACTGCATGAACGCGGCTGGGGCATTGGTCAGCCCAAAAGACATCACAAGAAACTCATAGTGCCTATTTCTCATCCTGAATGCTGTCTTCATAATATCAGAATCTCTAATCTTCAGGTAATGATAGCCTGAATAAAGATCAATCTTCGAGAACACCGTCGCTCCCATGAGCTGATCAAATAAATCATCAATGCGCGGTAGAGGATACTTGTTCTTTACCGTTACCTTGTTCAGCTGTCTGTAATTAATGCACATTCTCATTGAGCCATCTTTCTTCTTAACAAACAACACTGGTGCATCCCACGGTGACACACTAGGGCGAATGAATCCCTTATCCGAAAGCTCCTAAAACTGTTCTTTCAATTCCTTTAACTCAGCTGGTGCAGAGCAATAGAAATGGGCTAAGTGCATGTCACCAAATCAATACCAAAATCAATATCTCTGTCCGGTGGCATGCCCGTCAGGTCTGACGGGAACACATCTGGGATGTCCCTCATAACGGGCACATAATCAATACTAGGAGTCGCAGCTCCCAAATCCCTCACAAATTCTATATATGACAAACACCCTTTTTCAACCATCCTCTAAGCCTTTAAGAATGAAATCACACGGCTAGGGACATAATCAGTTGAACCCCGCCACTCAATCTGAGGAATACTAGGAATAGCCAATGTAACTATCTTGGCATGACAGACCAAAATAGCATGGCATGGGGACAACAAATCCATGCCCAAAATCACATCGAAATCCACCATACCTAATAATAGCAGATCCACTCGAGTCTCTAGAACCCCAATAGAAACAATACAGGATCGATAGATGTGATCCACAATAATCGTGTCACCCACCGGGGTAGATATATGAACAAGCAAAGTAAGACTACCATGGGTCGCACCCAAATAATGTGCAAAATTAGAAGATGCTTACGCATATGTAGACGCGGGATCAAACAAAATAGAAGCATCTCTGTGACAAACTAAAATGATACATGTAATCATTGCATCTGAAGCAACATCATCTCTCATATCAGGAAGTGCATAGAAACGTGTCTGACTACCACTAGATCGGTCCTCACTCTTGGGGTGACCTCTAGAAGACTGACCTCCACCCCTACTAGCTTGGGATGGTGTTGAAATAGATGGAGCTGAAGTGGAGGGATGATCCCACTGTTGAGACCTACCCCTGCGAAGTCGAGGACACTACCTCCTAATGTGGCAAAACTTGCCACACTCAAAACAACTGCCTGGCGCTGGAGAAGGGGACTGAAGGGAACCTCTCTTCGCATATGAACCCTGGGCTGAAGAAGAAGGTGCTGAACTCTGAGCTGGGAGGGCGCTGAGTGAAGACTGGCCCTTCTAAAAATCCTGACGGCCACCGCTGGACAAAGCTCCACTATGCTCTAGGCGACCTGACTGGGGAGGTCTAGATGAACGACCTCTGCCCTGATGGAACTGCCCCTTGATGGAGCACCACTGTAATTGCCCAAACCTCGAAGCCTCTTGGCCTCCCTCTCCTCTCGCTCACTGAAACGATCCACCTCAATCTGGTGTGCCATATCCATAACCTCCTGAAAAGATGCTTCCACTACTCTCTGCCTGGTCATTAAGATACAAATAGAATAGTTGAGGCCATCAATGAACCTCCTAATCCTCTCCTGATCTATCGGGATCATCCAATAGCATGCCTGGCCAACTGAGTATACCTCAACTCGTACTGAGTCACTGACATACCACCGTGCACTAGCCACTCAAACTGGCGACGCAGCTCCACACCGCGGGACTGTGGTACATACTTCTCTAATAAGAGAGTGGAAAACTGCTGCCAAGTAAAGGGTGCTGCCCCTGCAGGCCTACGCCTCTCGAACACCGCCCACCATATGAATGTTGTACCTGAAAACCGGAATGTAGTAAAAGAAATAGAACTAGACTCAAGAATTCCTGATGTACGCAACATCCACTGACACTTGTCCAAGAATCCCTAGGCATCCTCGCCCTCACTACCACTAAATGTAGGTGGCAGAAGTCTGCCAAATCTCTCTAATCGACGCTGCTCGTCGTCAAGCATCACTGGAAAAACATACCTTGGGGCTGGCGCAACTGGAATAGCCAGTGCAACTACCTGAGCTGGGACTGCCTCTGGCGTCTGAAGTCCCTGCACAACCTGCTCTGGTGTGTGAGCTGCGGGGGTCTGATGACCACCCCCGGGCGGAGATATCGATGCTGCAGTAGTAGCTGACACTACCTGAGCTAACCAAGTACAAACAGATAATATCTGGGCCAATGTCTCCTAAAGGCCAGGAATAATAATAGGCACTTCCGATGCCTGAGCGGGTGCTGCTGGAGCCTCAACCACTAAGGAATGATCTTGAATAGGGGCAATAGGTGGATCTACGGGCACTGTCCCTGCCACTCTACCACAACAACGACCACAACCGCGACCACGGCCTCTAGCTGGTGGCAATGGTGGTTGTCCACCTCATCCAGTAGCACGAGTCCTTGCCATCTGCGAGAGAATAGATTATAGAAGTTCAGTTCTCGGAACAACAAAACCAAATGATAGAGTTCAAGAATATGAAGTGTTTCCTAAAAGGTCTGCAGCCTCCCGAGCATAAATACAGACGTCTTCGCACCGATCTGCGAGACAATCTAGTTGTGACGACCCAAAGGGTCATCACTTATTTTATTAATCATTTCGAGCTTCCGAGGCCTTGAAAACCTCATTCTATGTTGCCTCGATTTACGTGCACGATCCGAGCATGTAGCCGGAAAGATTTTGTGATAGAAAATATGAATTCTATGAGAAATTCAGATAAAAATGATATTAATATTGATATGGTTGACTTCGGTCAACATTTTTGGTAAACGGATCCGGACCCGAGATTGGATGGTCCCTAGAGGTCCGTAGGAAAATATGGGACTTGGACATGTGTCCGGAGTCGAATTCTGAGGCCTAGAGCCCAAGTTATGAATTTTTATGTGAAATTGTTGTTGATGTAATTATTCAAGGAAATAAATTAATTGACCTTGGTATCGGGCTCGTATTTTGGTTCCGACGCCCGGTACAAGTCTTAAATATGATATATGTGATTTCTGTAAAGTTTGGTGACATTTGGATGTCGTTTGAGATGTTTTGGACCTTGAGTCCCAAATTTGAAAGTTTTGAAAACTAAAGGTATGAAAATAATGCATTTGAGGCTTGATTTGATGAAAACGAGGTGATATTGGCGATGATCGCACGAACAAGTTCATAATGTGTTTTTGAGGTTGTGTACATGTTTGGTTTGGAGCCGGGGGCTCGGGTAAAGATTTGATAGGCCGTTGGATGAAATTCTGAATTTTTGAACTGCTGGTTTTTCACCCAGCTATTGGCTTCGCAATTGCGAAGTATTTCTCGCAATTGCGAAGGGGACAGGCTCGCAAATGCGAACATTCATCGCAAATGCGAAGCCCCCTTTGGCTCAGCCTTGTTCGCAAATGCGAACAATTGTTCGCATTTGCGAAGGTCCCCAGTGCCAACCTATGTTCGCAAATGCGAACAAAAGTTCGCAAATGCGAACATTCCCCAACACTGCCTTGGTTCGCAAATGCGAACCATTGTTCGCAAATGCGAACACTGCCTATACAGCATGTGTTCGCAAATGCGAACATTAGTTCGCAAATGCGAACTGTTCGCAAATGCGAACAAATGTTCGCAAATGCGAACTTCCCACCCTTGGCTTAATTTTCAAACTCCAGAAATTGGTCGGGGTTCGCAATTGCGAACCCATGTTCGCAAATGCGAACACAGGAGACCTGAAAAACACGAATTTCAGTCATTTCTTCACATTTTACAAAACCAAAACACCCATTTGCGATTCTTCAAGGATTTATTCTTCATCAAAACGATTGTAAGTCACTTTTTACTTAATTCTTTCAATTCCTAACATCATTAAGCATGTTTTTCATAAGAAATCAATGATTTTCATGGAAGAATTCTTGTTTTTGTTAGAAAATAGGGTTTTTCATAAATTGGGGAATTGGACCTCGAATTGAGGTCCGATTTTGAAACAAATCATATACATGAACTCGTGGGGGAATGGGTAACCGGATTTTGGTCCTAACCCCGAATTCCGACCATGTGGGCCCGGGGTTGAAATTCACTATTCATGGCAGAATGTTGTAAAAGTTGTATTTGGTATTAAGAATTAGTTTGTTGAGTAGAATTGATGATATTAAATCAATTGTGTATAGATACGGTTGGGTTGGAGCCAAATTGAAAGAAAAGACATTTCCACGGATTGAATTGTTCACAAGCATTCGAGGTAAGTGTTTGTTCTATCCTAGCTTGAGGGAATAGGATTATGTGTTATGTGTTATGTGATCGAGTGCGGTGTATGGGCTCTGTGGTGACGAGCATCCATACACTGGCGTCTAGTATGACCGTGAGTCGTTGGAAAATGATTAATTTGAGATATATTACAGATGAATTGTTATTGTTCTCCCTTGTTGGGACTTGTTGTGAAGATAATTATTGATTGCCCTTGATGGGACGGTTTATGAATTACTGTTGTTTCTTTCTTTGCCCTTAACTGTGGTTGTTATTTGGGTGAGGAAGAGTGATAATGCACGAAGGGTGATGCCGTGCCATGTTTATTTATTTATGCACGAAGGTAAATGCCGTGCCATGTTTATTTATTGATTATGCATGAAGGATCATGTCGTGCCCTATTATTGATTATGCACGAAGGATCATGCCGTGCCCTATTATTGATTATGCACGAAGGATCATGCCGTGCCCTATTATTGATTATGCACGAAGGATCATGCCGTGCCCTCTGTTATTGTACCATGTACAAAGGATCATGCCGTACTATGGATGTGAGGATGAGAGTAAAATCACGAAGGGTGATGCCGTGCAACTGCTTGCTATTTCTTGAAGTGATATTACTTGTGTTTACATTATACTTTTTTTTTCCTTGTGAAATTATTAACTGTGATTAATTGTTGAATTCTTTAAGGTATTCCTTATTGTGTTAATACTTGATTATTTCTTGTTATTTTGTGGTACACATATATATATATATATATTGAATTGCACAAGTTTATGTGAGTGTCTGGTCCTAGGCTTGTCACTACTTCGCCGGGATAGGCCAGGCACTTACCAGCACATGGGGTCGGTTGTGCTGATGCTACACTTCTGTGCGTTTTTGCACAGGTCCAAGTTACGATCAAGAGCAGCAGCAGCAGCAGTAAATTGATTGCGTGGGAGTTGATCACATTTGAGACCGAGGTAGCTTGCAGACGTCCGCAGGCCCGGCGTCTCTCTCTTTATTTATGTTATTAGTTGTAGTCTCTTTGTTCCGAGACAAACAGAATTGTGTTATATTTCTTTCAGACTTTTATGTGTAGTATTCCATAGTAGTTCGTGAGTTGGTGACTCCACGTCTTGGGTAGAGGATTTCGGTATGATTTTCACCTTATGAATTGTTATTTCCACTTTGATAAAGCATTCCGCATTTATTTAATTAAAATTGTGTTAAAATCAGGATAGTATGAATACAGTGGCTTGCCTAGCTACCACGAGTAGGCGCCATCACGATCCCGATGTTGGGGAAAAATCCGGGTCGTGACAAGTTGGTATCAGAGCTCTAGGTTACATAGGTCTCACCACTCACGAACAAGCTTAGTAGAGTTTGAGAGGTAGGTACGGAGACGTCCGTACTTGTCCTCCAGAGTCTATTGAGTTAGGAAAGAGTCTCTCATTTGTTCTTTCTTGTCGTGCGACTTGTTCCTCAATTACTGATTGGATTTCTATTCTGTCCTTTCGCAGATGGCGAGGACACGCGCTTCTTCGTCCGCTGACCAGCAGCCCGAGCCCCAGGCAGCTCCTGTGAGGTACAGGGGCCAAGGCCGTATCGAGGCCGTGGTAGGGGTAGAGCTCAGCCCCAGACAGCTACTCCAGAGGTGGAGCCTCATATTGAGATTGATGAGGAGGTTCCGGTTCCAGCAGCTCCAGTGGGCCCAGCTCAGGTCCCAGGAGAGGCTTTAATTACCCCAGATCTCCGGGATGCTTTGGTCAGAATAGCGGGATTCATGGACAGCATTGCCAGAGCGGGTTTATTATCAGTTGCCCCAGCCACTTCTCAGGCTGGAGGAGGGGCCCAGACTCCTATTGCTCATACTCCGGAGCCAATAGCTCCTCAGCCTCAGGCACCAGTAGTTCAGCCAGCTGTGGCCACTCAGTCAGGTACCACGGCTCATGCCGGTGATGGAGCGGCCATGACTTCTGATTCGTTATGGAGGCTTGATCGGTTCTCTAAGCTATTTACCACTACATTCGGCGGAGCCACATCAGAGGATCCTCAGGACTTCTTATTCAGTTGCCATGAGATTCTCAAGAATATGGGGATCGTGGAGTCAAATGGAGTTGACTTCTGTACATTCAGACTTGCAGGATCCACCAAGACTTGGTGGAGAGATTATTGCTTGACTCGACCAGCAGGGTCCCCAGCTTTATCATGGGACCAGTTTGCGGAACTATTTATGGAGAAGTTTCTCCCTGCTACTCAGCGGGATGTACTTCGGAGGCAGTTTGAGCGCCTCCATCAGGTCACTATGACAGTTACACAGTATGAGACGAGATTTATCGACTTGGCTCGTCATGCAGTGGTGATACTTCCCACTGAGCGGGAGAGGGTCCGCAAGTTTATAGATGGGCTTAATCATCCGATTAGACTCCGGATGGCTATGGGCGTGGGGAGTGACATATCATTTCAGGAGGCAGCTAATGCAGCACGCAGAGTTGAGATGGCTCTTGCTAGGGGAGGCGGTTATTCTTCAGATAAGAGGCCTCGTCATTCAGGTAGATTTGGTGGTTCTTCCTCCGGTAGCAGAGAATCCTTTGATAGAGGCCAGTCCTCCAGGCCTTTTCATTCCGCCCTTCAGGCTTCACAGGGTGGATCAGGTGATCGTGGTTCTCGGGGGCATTATTCAGACCAGTCTCCTATTAATGCTCAGCCTCTTCAGAGTGTTCGTGGAGGCCATTCGGGTCGTCAGGGCCAGCAGCCCTATCAGTCTAAGAGTTGCTACGGTTGTGGTGACCCGGGTCATTTTATCAGGAATTGCCCTATAGCAGCGGGCAACTCTCAGCAGCGAGGTCCTCGTCCTATGATTCAGGCCCCAGCTGACCCTCAGCCTGCCCAGCCAGCCAGAGGCGGGGGTAGAGATTATAGAGGTGGAGGTCGAGACCGTAGAGGTGGAGACCGTCCAGCGAGGGGTAGAGGTCAGCCAGTTGATGGTCGTCCTAGAGACGCAGCTCAGAGGGGAGGTGCAGATCCCCGATTCTATGCTTTACCAGCCAGGCCAGAGGCAGAGGCATCGGATGCCGTGATTACAGGTACTATTCTTGTGTGTGGCAGAGGTGCTTCAGTATTATTTGACCCCGGATCTACATATTCCTATGTGTCTTCCTACTTCGCACCGTATTTGGCCGTGCCCAGCTATGCTCTGGATATTCCAGTTTATGTGGCTACACCAAGTGGGCGACTCCATTGTAGTCGATCGGGTGCATCGTTCGTGCGTAGTTATATTTGGGGGTCTTGAGACTTGTGTTGATCTGTTGCTCTTGGATATGGTAGATTTTGATGTCATATTGGGGATGGACTGGTTGTCCCCATACCATGCTATTCTTGATTGTCATGCTAAGATTGTCACCTTAGCCTTGCCAGAATCACCCCGACTAGAGTGGAAAGGTACCTCAAGCCACTCCGTTCGCACTGTTATTTCCTATGTTAAGGCTCGACGTATGGTCGAGAAGGGTGTCTAGCTTATTTGGCTTATGTTCGGGATTCCAGCGCAGAAGTTCCTTCCATTGAGTCGGTCCCTATTGCACGGGAGTTTCCGGAGGTTTTTCCTTCAGACCTGCCGGGCATGCCACCCGACAGGGATATTGATTTCTGTATTGATTTGGCACCGGGCACTCAGCCCATCTCTATTCCACCCTATCGTATGGCCCCGCCGGAGTTAAAAGAGTTGAAAGATCGGTTGCAGGACCTTCTTGAGAAGGGCTTTATCAGGCCCAGTGTTTCCCCCTGGGGAGCACCTGTATTATTTGTAAAGAAGAAGGATGGCTCGATGCGGATGTGTATTGATTATCGGCAATTAAATAAAGTGACGATAAAGAACAAGTATCTACTGCCGAGGATTGATGATTTGTTTGACCAGCTCCAGGGAGCGAGGGTGTTCTCGAAAATAGACTTGAGGTCGGGCTACCATCGGTTGAAGATCAGGGCGGCTCACATTCCTAAGACAGCCTTTCGCTCTAGATATGGGCATTATGAGTTCTTGGTCATGTCCTTCGGGTTGACCAATGCCCCGGCAGCATTCATGGAGTTGATGAATCGGGTATTCAGGCCTTACTTAGATCTGTTCGTGATAGTCTTCATAGATGACATCCTGGTGTACTCCCGCAGCCAGGAAGAGCACGAGCAGCACCTCAGAGTGGTTCTTCAGACTCTGAAAGATAACCGACTATATGCCAAATTTTCTAAATGTGAGTTCTGGCTGAGTTCGGTAGCATTTCTGGGTCACATTGTATCCGTGGAAGGTATTCAGGTAGACCCAAAGAAGATTGAGGCGGTCCAGAACTGGCCTCGACCAGCTTCAGTGACTGAGATCCGGAGTTTCTTGGGATTAGCAGGTTACTACCGTCGTTTTGTAGAGGGGTTTTCTTCAATTGCAGCCCCGATGACCAGGTTGACCCAGAAGGGTGTCCAGTTTCAGTGGTCAGAGGAGTGTGAGGCGAGCTTTCAGAAGCTCAAGACAGCCTTGACCACCGCACCAGTGTTGATACTACCTACGGGTGCAGGGCCTTATATAGTGTATTGTGACGCATCTCGTACAGGGCTTGGAGCAGTATTGATGCAGGATGGTAAGGTTATCGCTTATCTTCGATACAGCTAAAAATACATGAGAAGAATTATCCAGTTCATGATCTTGAATTAGCAGCAGTGGTTCATGCCTTAAAGATCTGGAGGCATTATCTATATGGTGTGACATGTGAGGTGTACACTGATCACAAAAGCCTACAATACTTGTTCAAGCAGAAGGAGTTGAATCTACGACAGCGGAGATGGTTAGAGTTGCTAAAAGACTATGATGTTACCATCTTATATCACCCAGGTAAGGCCAATGTGGTGGCCGATGCATTGAGTAGAAAGTATGCCAGCATGGGTAGTCTTGCATATATTCCGGTCAATCGGAGACCATTAGCTCTAGATGTCCAGGCCTTAGCCAACCGGTTCGTGAGATTAGACATTTCTGAGCCTAGCAGAGTGTTAGCTTGCACGGTCGCTCGTTCTTCCTTATTAGAGCGTATCCGTGAGAGGCAATTTGATGATCCTCATTTGCGTGAGTTGAGAGATACAGTACAGCGGGGAGGTGCCACACAGGTAAATCTAGATGATGATGGGGTATTGAAATTGCAGGGTCGAGTTTGTGTGCCCAATGTCGAAGGGATTCGAGAGTTGATCTTAGCAGAGGCCCACAGTTCACGGTATTCTATTCACCCAGGCGCCGCGAAGATGTATCAGGACTTGCGACAGCACTATTAGTGGCGCAGAATGAAGAAAGATATCGTTGCGCATGTCGCTCGGTGTCTAAATTGTCAGCAGGTGAAATATGAGCACCGGAGACCTGGTGGTGTATTCCGGAGGATTGAAATTCCCGAGTGGAAATGGGAGCGGATCATAATGGACTTCATTACTGGACTTCCTTTGACTCGGAGGAAATTTGATGCTATTTGGGTCATTGTTGATAGACTGACCAAATCAGCACACTTTATTCCAGGATCTGTCTCCTACTCGTCGGAGAGGTTAGCGGAGGTTTACATTAGGGAGATTGTTCGTCTCCATGGGGTGCCGGTATCTATTATCTCCGATCGGGTACGCAGCTTACCTCGCGGTTCCGGGAGAGCGGTTCAGCAGGAGTTAGGCACCCGGGTTCGGTTGAGTACGACATTTCATCCTCGGACGGATGGCCGATCCGAGAGGACTATTCGGATTCTCGAGGACATGCTTCGAGCCCGTGTTATTGATTTCGGAGGCTCGTGGGATCAGCTTCTACCATTAGCAGAGTTCGCTTACAATAAGAGTTACCAATCTAGCATCCAGATGGCTCCGTATGAGGCGTTGTATGGTAGGCGATGTCGATCACCGGTTGGATGGTTTGAACCGGAGAGGCTCGGTTGTTGGGTACAGACTTAGTTCGAGAGGCCTTGGATAAGGTCAAGACTATCCAGGAGAGATTGCGTTCAGCTCAGTCCAGGCAGAAGACTTATGCGGATCGTAAAGTTCGAAATGTGGATTTCATGGTTGGTGAACGAGTATTGCTCCGAGTGTCTCCTATGAAGGGCGTGATGAGGTTTGGGAAGAAGGGCAAGCTCGGCCCTAGGTATATTGGTCCATTTGAGATTCTAGACGAGTGGGAGGGGTGGCTTACAGATTAGCTTTGCCGCCTAGCTTATCAGCCGTGCATCCGAGTTTTTCATGTATCTATGCTTCGGAGATACCACGGCGATCCCACACATGTGTTAGACTTCAGACCGTCCAATTGGACAATGATCTATCTTACGAAGAGGAGCCGGTAGCCATTCTAGACAGGCGGGTTCGACGGTTGAGGTCGAAGAGTTATCCTTCCGTGCGTGTTCGGTGGAGAGGTCGGCCTCCGAGGCATCGACACGGGAGTCCGAGTCCGATATGCGGAGCCGTTACCCACACTTGTTTCCCGACTCAGGTACTTTTTCTTTTGTCCGTTCGAGGACGAACGGTTGTTTTAGAGGTGGAGATTGTGACGACCCAAAGGGTCATCACTTATTTTATTAATCATTTCGAGCTTCCGAGGCCTTGAAAACCTCATTCTATGTTGCCTCGATTTACGTGCACGATCCGAGCATGTAGCCGGAAAGATTTTGTGATAGAAAATATGAATTCTATGAGAAATTTGGATAAAAATGATATTAATATTGATATGGTTGACTTCGGTCAACATTTTTGGTAAACGGATCCGGACCCTAGATTGGATGGTCCCGAGAGGTCCGTAGGAAAATATGGGACTTGGACATGTGTCCGGAGTCGAATTCCTGAGGCCTAGAGCCCAAGTTATGAATTTTTATGTGAAATTGTTGTTGATGTAATTATTCAAGGAAATAAATTAATTGACCTTGGTATCGGGCTCGTATTTTGGTTCCGACGCCCGGTACAAGTCTTAAATATGATATATGTGATTTCTGTAATGTTTGGTGACATTTGGATGTCGTTTGAGATGTTTTGGACCTTGAGTCCAAAATTTGAAAGTTTTGAAAACTAAAGGTATGAAAATCATGCATTTGAGGCTTGATTTGATGAAAACGAGGTGATATTGGCGATGTGATCGCACGAACAAGTTCATAATGTGTTTTTGAGGTTGTGTACATGTTTGGTTTGGAGCCCGGGGGGCTCGGGTAAAGATTTGATAGGCCGTTGGATGAAATTCTGAATTTTTGAACTGCTGGTTTTTCACCCAGTTGTTGGCTTCGCAATTGCGAAGTATTTCTCGCAATTGCGAAGGGGACAGGCTCGCAAATGCGAACATTCATCGCAAATGCGAAGCCCCCTTTGGCTCAGCCTTGTTCGCAAATGCGAACAATTGTTCGCATTTGCGAAGGTCCCCAGTGCCAGCCTATGTTCGCAAATGCGAACAAAAGTTCGCAAATGCGAACATTCCCCAACATTGCCTTGGTTCGCAAATGCGAACCATTGTTCGCAAATGCGAACACTGCCTTATACAGCATGTGTTCGCAAATGCGAACATTAGTTCGCAAATGCGAACTGTTCGCAAATGCGAACAAATGTTCGCAAATGCGAACTTCCCACCCTTGGCTTAATTTTCAAACTCCAGAAATTGGTCGGGGTTCGCAATTGCGAACCCATGTTCGCAAATGCGAACACCGAGACCTGAAAAACACGAATTTCAGTCATTTCTTCACATTTTACAAAACCAAAACACCCATTTGCGATTCTTCAAGGATTTCTTCTTCATCAAAACGATTGTAAGTCACTTTTTACTTAATTCTTTCAATTCCTAACATCATTAAACATGTTTTTCATAAGAAATCAATGATTTTCATGGAAGAATTCTTGTTTTTGTTAGAAAATAGGGTTTTTCATAAATTGGGGAATTGGACCTCGAATTGAGGTCCGATTTTGAAACAAATCATATACATGAACTCGTGGGGGATGGGTAACCGGATTTTGGTCCTAACCCCGAATTCCGACCATGTGGGCCCGGGGTTGAAATTCACTATTCATGGCAGAATGTTGTAAAAGTTGTATTTGGTATTAAGAATTAGTTTGTTGAGTAGAATTGATGATATTAAATCAATTGTGTATAGATACGGTTGGGTTGGAGCCAAATTGAAAGAAAAGACATTTCCACGGATTGAATTGTTCACAAGCATTCGAGGTAAGTGTTTGTTCTATCCTAGCTTGAGGGAATAGGATTATGTGTTATGTGTTATGTGATCGAGTGCGGTGTATGGGCTGTGGTGACGAGCATCCATACACTGGCGTCTAGTATGACCGTGAGTCGTTGGAAAATGATTAATTTGAGATATATTACAGATGAATTGTTATTGTTCTCCCTTGTTGGGACTTGTTGTGAAGATAATTATTGATTGCCCTTGATGGGACGGTTTATGAATTACTGTTTCTTTCTTTGCCCTTAACTGTGGTTGTTATTTGGGTGAGGAAGAGTGATAATGCACGAAGGGTGATGTCGTTCCATGTTTATTTATTTATGCACGAAGGTAAATGCCGTGCCATGTTTATTTATTGATTATGCACGAAGGATCATGACGTGTTTATTTATTGATTATGCACGAAGGATCATGCCGTGCCCTATTATTGATTATGCACGAAGGATCATGCCGTTCCCTATTATTGATTATGCACGAAGGATCATGCCGTGCCCTGTTATTGAACCATGTACGAAGGATCATGCCGTACTATGGATGTGAGGATGAGAGTAAAAGCATGAAGGGTGATGCCGTGCAACTGCTTGCTATTTCTTGAAGTGATATTACTTGTGTTTACATTATACTTTGTTTTTCCTTGTGAAATTATTAAATGTGATTAATTGTTGAATTCTTTAAGGTATTCCTTATTGTGTTAATACTTGATTATTTCTTGTTATTTTGTGGTACACATATATATATATTGAATTGCACAGGTTTATGTGAGTGTATGGTCCTAGGCTTGTCACTACTTCGCCGGGATAGGCCAGGCACTTACCAGCACATGGGGTCGGTTGTGCTGATGCTACACTTCTGTGCGTTTTTGCACAGGTCCAGGCTACGATCAGGAGCAGCAGCAGCAGTAAATAGATTGCGTGGGAGTTGATCATATTTGAGACCGAGGTAGCTTGCAGACGTCCGCAGGCCCGGCGTCTCTCTCTTTATTTATGTTATTAGCTGTAGTCTCTTTGTTCCGAGACAAACAGAATTATGTTATATTTCCTTCAGACTTTTATGTGTAGTATTCCATAGTAGTTCGTGAGTTGGTGACTCCATGTCTTGGGTAGAGGATTTCAGTATGATTTTCACCTTATGATTTGTTATTTCCATTTCGATAATGTATTCCGCATTTATTTAATTAAAATTGTGTTAAAAACAGGATAGTATGAATACAGTGGCTTGCCTAGCTACCACGAGTAGGCGCCATCACGATCCCGATGTTGGGGAAAAATCCGGGTCGTGACAACTAACTGGCTCAAGAATCATGAGGCCTAGTAACCTAAGCTCTAATACTAACTTTTGACGACCCCAAAACCTGACTGTGATGGCGCCCATCACATTTCTAGGCCAGCCTGACCCACCTTTCAAAATACAGAGCTATCA